>CAMGYJ010000008.1:47104851-47340890 GCA_946122785.1 Linum tenue | reverse complement strand
GTGAGGAGATCTTTCATGAACTTTGCGTACTTGGGCATCTTCGACAGTGCCTCCACAAATGGTACGCTGATGTTGAGCTGCTTCAACATTGTCATAAATTTGGCAAATTCAGTTTCCAGCTTATCTTTATGTAGGCGAGTGGGAAAGGGAAGCTGGGGCACATGCTCCTTAACCACTGGATGTGGCATAGGAGCCGGAACTTCCTTCTCCACCCGCGCTTTTTCATCGTCGGCTGGAAGTGCTGAAGCAGGTAGAGGCTCTTCCTGCCTGGCCGGGGCAGGATCAGCGGTAATGGTCTTGCTGCTCCTGGTGAAGATGGCATCCAGCTGCTGGAGCGGCTCACATGGATTAGGGACGGTGGTGGCAGGTAGAGTCCCCGGGCCCGGGTAGTAATTTGGCGAGCTATGACACCCACTTGGTTCTGTAAATCTTGCAGAATGGCACCCTGGTTCCTTTGTCCTGCCTCCAGTGAGGCTATGCTCTGGTTCACCCTCGTGAAATTCGCCTGGCTGGTGGTCATGAATGCCGCCAAAATGTTCTCCAGCTCAGTCATCTGATTATCGGGAGCTGGCGCTGCTGCTGGCTCGGCATACTGGCGCTGGGGCTGCTGGAATGGCTGCCCCTGCCTAGCATGGAAGGGCTGCCTGTGCTGAAAACCACCCGCTGGTGCTGGGAAACCAGGTGGTTAATGGTGTTGCTGCTCCAGGCAAAGTTGGGATGCTGGCGCCATCCCTCATTGTAGGTAGTGCTATATGGGTCCAGGCGCCGAGCATTGGCGATGAAGTCCACCTGCTCTTGGGGAGTAGAGGACTCCCTCATGGCCTGACAGTCCTCCACCAGATGATTCGGGCTCTCACACCACTGACACAGAGCTACTGGAGGTGTAGCTACACCTCGGCCCGGAAGGAGACTGTTGGGCTGCTTCAATGTCTGCACCAACTCAGCCACTTGCTGCTCTAGTCCGGACCTGGCCTCCATAGCATGCACACCCCGGTCCCGGGAATTCCTGCCTCTGTTGTTCTGTCCCCAGGAATGATCTCGGGCAGCCAAGGTACTAATCATCTGGTTCAGCTCGGGTGGAGTCTTAGTAAGAATATCCCCTCCTGGGCATAGAGACTCGATCACCCTCTGGTTGTCTGGAGTGAGGGCGCTGTAGAAGTTCCCCACTGTGAATGCATCGCTGAAACCATGATGGGGACACTGCCAGAAGTATCCCATGTACCGCTCCCATGCATCACGAAGTGACTCATCTGGCTCTTGGCGGAAGTGAGTGATCTCCCGCTGAATCTCTGTGGTCTTCGATGCCGGATAGTACCTGTGCACAAACTTGTCTGCCAGATCGTCCCAAGAAGTGATGGACAATGGGGGCTGGGTCTCCAACCACCTCTTAGCATTCCCCGCCAGAGAATGGGGGAAGAGGTGAAGGCGGATTGTGTCATCCGGGACACCGTTCAGCTTGAACCCGTTCGTCAGCTGCAGAAAATGGGAAAGATGTACCCGGGCTTCCTCATCCTTCAAGCCATGGAACTGGATAGAGGATGTAATGAGTTGAATCCAGCATGGCTTGATCTCGAAGTTGTTTGCAGGAATGGGCGGATAGAGGATGACCGGGCGGATGTCAGCAATCCGTGGAGTATAGTAGTACTCCAAGGTGGGACCCGGTGGTGGTGGATGATGATGAACCCCAGCTCCCTGGGGATTGGGGTCGTTCCCCAGGATCTGGTTCACCGGAAGTGGGTTTTGATCGCCTTCCATCTCCTACTCGTCCTCGGACTCGCTGCTCAATTGGCCGTCTCTGCGCTCCACCGTAGCCAGTCTAGCTCGCTGTTGTCTCCGAAGTTGGTTGCAGGTGCGTTCAATCTCTGGCTCCAACGCCAGTAAACCTCCCGACTAGCTACGAGTCATGCACTATCTGCACACAATCAAGCAATGCAAACCCGTGAAGGCACAAGTGGGAAAGAAAAACACTCAATGCGAAAATGAAAATGCTAAAGTAACAGAAATCACTTTTCTTCAACAACCTAACCGTCCCCGGCAACGGCGCCAAAAACTTGACTCACTCCTACTGTCACTCTAGAAAATGGCCAAGTGTAACCACTTCCTAAAGCATAGTATAGCGGGTTTGGGTTTTATTGTCAACCCGGGTCCTAGATGTGATGACTACTCGGTGAATTCTCGTTATCTAGCAGTGAACTTTTAGTGCAGATTCAAGCAAACAAAAACACAAAGCAAGTAAACGGTTGTTGTCAAGTCAAGAGAGGTCACCCGGATATGGTTCCCCCTAGACTGCAGTTAAGTCGGATTGCAATTTACCAAGTTCAGTTTTCATGAAAGTTATACTGCGGAAGGTTCTTAACTAGTCTGAAGTCTCGACTAAAGGTCTCCAGACCCTCTCAATCTGAGTCTCTAGCGGGCGACTAACCTCCACCGGAGTAAACAGATTGAGGCCCTAGCGAACCAAACCTCCACTACCGAAATGAATTCGGTACAGAATAGCGAATTGGCTCCTCGACTAAAGTCACCAATTCGCCACCTTCGATTAAGGATACTCTATCAACCTAGGCAGATATTCTCATTCTAGGTCAAAGCAGAAACAACAGGAATTTGATCAGGATTCAAGTCATTCAATCATTCAAACCTCAATCGAATATAATCAATTCACAAACTCTGTACTTGGGTTCATACAATCAGACCTAGCATACAAATCTAGGGTTCCCCATACCCAGATGAATGGGGGAACTACCCCATAGAGAAAGAAGCAAAAGCGGATTCAGACGCGGAAATCATACTGTGAAGACGGATTTCTGCTCCTGGACGTTTAATCGGCACTTCTCCAAGCTCAAGCCGGGCTCCAATGGTGATGAAGATCAAGCTATGGCACTTGGGAACACTGGTTCGTCGCTTTCTCTCTCTAGGAATCGCTTTCTCTCTCAAAAACTCGGAACCCTTGAATGTTGGCCTTCCTTTCCCTTAAATCTGCTGCATGGTCGCGATACCCGGTCGAAATACCCGGTCGGGTATTTTGGGTCTCGACCGGGTATAATTGAAACGCGCCGCTTTGGTAAAGGGAAAATCCCCGGTCTGTATCCATAATCCCCGACCGGGGATTTTAGCCTTCTGCCCGGGCCCCCTTCTGTTTCTCACGGACGCCCAAAGTGGGAAATACCCGACCATGGCCAGAAAATACCCGGTCGGGTATTCCTGCCTTTGGCCGGGTATTTTGGCTCTCCAGCACACTCCAAGCCTCACTTGCTCCTTTCACCCAAATCTCGTTCCTTTGCCTCGATTCCACCGCCAAGTCCTGAAATATGACACAAACGTACAACCTCGCGTGAAATCGGCTTAAAACACGAGAATCCACATCTCAAACGGCTCCAGAAAAGGGGTGAAAACATGTGTAATTATCGGTCTATCACCTGGCTTGAGTCTAGAACTCGCATTGAGAGAGATAGGGAACGCCTTAGAAGACCAGTTGACCTCGTAAGCTGCTATATGATCTAGGAAATCCTCTACCTACGATCGGGGTTGTTTGTTGCTATAGAGGTCTGGAGAGTTGCATTGGTTTGAGTTAGGTTTGCTTGGGGACAAGCAAACAGTTAAGTGTGGGAGAGTTTGATAGACCATTAATTACACGTGTTTTTACCCCTATTCTTGAGCCGTTTGAGATGTTGATTCTCGTGTTTTAAGCCGATTTTACGCTAGGTTGTGCGTTTATGTCATATTTCAGGACTTTGCGTTGGCATCGAGGCGAAGAAACGAGTTTCGGGTCGAAAGGAGCAAAGTAGGGTCGAAATGTGCTGGAGGAGCAAAATACCCGGTCATGGGCTCAAATACCCGATCGGGTATTATTTGGAGCCGACCGGGGAAAATTGGTTTCGGGCTTCTCTGAGAAACAGAAGGGGGCCCTGTCGTGACGCTAAAATCCCCGGTAGGGGATTCTTGGCCACGACCAGGGATTTTCCCCCTGTCACCCGACGGTGCGTTTTGATTATACCCGGTCGCCACCCAAAATACCAGAGTTTTAGAGAAAGAAAGCGATTCCTAGAGAGAGAAAGCGACGAACCAGAGTTCCCAAGTGCCCTAGCTTGATCTTCATCACCATTGGAGCTCGGCTCACACTTGGAGAATTGCCGATTGACGACCAGGAGCAGAAACCCATCCTTCACAGCATGATTTCTGCATCTGAGCTTGCTTTTGCTTCTCTCTCCATAGAGTAACTTCCTCATTCATCTAGGTATGGAGAACCCTAGATTTGCATGTTAGGTCTGATTGTATGAACCCAAGTACAGATTCTATGATTTGATTATATTCAATTGAGGTTTGATTTGTTGAATTGCATGAATCCTGATCAAATTCCTGTTGTTTCTGCTTTAACCTAGAAAGAGAATATCTGCCTAGGATGATAGAGCACCCTTGATTGAAGGTAGGGAGTTGGTGAATTTAGTCGAGGAGCCAACTCACTATTCTGTATCGAATTCACTTCGGTAGTGGAGGTTTTGTTCATTAGGGCCTCAATCTGTTTACTCCGGTGGAGGTTAGTCGCCCGCTGGAGACTCAGATTGAGAGGGTCCGGAGACCTTTAGTCGAGACTTCAGGCTGTTTAAGAACCTCCCGCAGTATAACTATCATTGAAATTGGACTTGGTAAATTGCAATCCGGCTTAACTGCAGTCTAGGGGGAACCATATCCGGGTGACCTATCTCGACTTGAAAACAACCGTTTAATTGCTTTGCTTGTTTGCTTACTTGAACCTGCACTAAAGTTTCACTGCTAGATAATAAGAATTCACTGAGTAGTCATCACATCTAGGACCCTGGTTGACATTAAAACCCAAACCCGCTATACTACGCTTTAGGAAGTGGTTACACTTGGCCATTTTCTAGAGTGACGGTTAGAGCGAGTCACCAATCTTCGTTCAATCGACCCCGAACTCGTTCCCAAACCTCCATTCACGTATTAGGATCTGAAATATAACAAACAAGAACAACCTAGCATGAAATCGGCCTAAAACACGAGAAATGAGACTCAAACGGTATAAGAATGGTGGACAAATACATGTGTATATATCTAGTCATCAAATTCCCCCACACTTAACCATTTGCTTGTCCCCAAGCAAACCAAGTCAGATACAAGGTAAGCTCAACACCTTTCAATCATACTAATTTTGGGGACATATCATATAGGCACAGTACATGTGAATCATACTGGCTTTTGATCATTAATACATGGACAACTTCAACAACATCCTGGACAACCACCACAGAGGACATTTGAGTGCAGCAAAATCGGGTAAAGGAGGAGTCTCCCTGCTGTTCACCAACCAACATAGACTCGACTCAACCACTTAACCAAGACATTCATCGCATGCATCAAACTTATGACATCAGAATCAAGACCGAGCCATCTAGGTCCTCGCCGGGGTAAAGAGAATAAAGAACGAGGAAATGAATCGCTCACTCTCGACCAGTGGGGTCAGGAAAATTGATGCGAAAAATGCGCATGCTTAGTCTCTCAATCCCTAACGTCGCTTCACCATGATGGCAAGCTCTAAAAGTCAGAGTTCACATATTGGGTGTCATCACTAACCAATCCGGAGGTCTTAGACATAGGTTTAAATGACTAGCTAGGGTCTTGGACATGGGGAAAAAGCCTTTTAGATGGTGGAAGTATTCATAGCACAAGGTTCCACAATTCCAAACCCAACACATTCACCGCCAATCAAACCAACTACTTTCTTTCTACCATTCTACATTACCCAAATTCTTTAGAGCACAAGAGCGAAGGAGGTCACAATAATGTTAGTATTGATAAGCCAGACTGCCAAGAAACACTACTTAATGAGCATGATTCGGATTTTTGGTAGTGGCTCTCTTTTGCTTTCATTCATTTTTTTCTTTTTTTTCATTTCTTGAGAGAACCACCACCTCTGCACATTTTTCAAACACATGCCCAACTTTTAAGAACTCCCTCCAACCTTCTAAGAGATGCAAAAAGGGTGATTTTTCATTGTAGACCGAAAGAAAGAAAGTGACACGGCTCAAAGGGACTGACTAGGGGGTATGACACACCAGGACAGTCAATTTGGTCATGGACTATTCCTATGCCTCCATCATCTTAGCTAATGACAACGTGAATGCTACACATCATGGAAGAGGGATCTATCGCACAAGAAAGAAACGAGCAGGCTCAAATCTCACATGGCTACCTGTATGCTCTATCTCTCATTCTGATTCCCCGAACTAGATGCATAAATGACTGTCAAGAACAAGTGATCAATCCAAGTCACAATTGGTAAGCAAATAGTTGAAAAACTGAACCCCTACACAACTCTACTGCACGTCTCAGTCATCATTATAGGTTGTCCTAGTCATAATCCAGTTGTTATGTATCAATTCGAAAGCCATTCGATTCACCAATCAAACACACAGTGCCAATATGATCATGCAAACATCAGTACTTGGAGCCCTCAAATCTCGAGATTTGGACAGTGGACTAGGCTCACAGCACACATATATACGTTCCAACAAATACAAAGCACCGCCCCCAACACTTAAGTTCGACATTGCCCTCAATCGAGCAGAGGAAGGATAAGGGGGAACGATGTTATCGTGATGAAAGACTGTCGGGGGACTGGAAGTGGACCAGTCAGCGGGGAACAGACAGAGCGAAGGAACAATTCTGCATGAAGGGAACATAGGTAACACACTAGCACACTATGCGTTAGGGAACAGAGTCAGCCCAGATGGGCACAAAACGAACAATCCACAAAAGAAAAATACACGAAAGACTCAGTTCAAGCTCCTCACACACATTGAGCAAACATGAAAAATTCAAAACACAAATACACTCGAAGGGGCAACGAGTACAGACTACTCATCGCCAAGGTTGTCAAGGTCGATGTCGTCCATGAAAGCATCGTCACTAGCTGGCGGCGGTGGGAGTGGGGAGTCCTCCTAGGGAGTCCTCCAGACTGGCTGCTCGCCCGGTATCAGCTGGAGCAGGTGCTGCTGGACCTCCTGCATACGACGAGCCCGACCATGCTCCCTCTCAATGTGAGCAAGGGTCACCCCCTACTGGGCCTCCATGCGGTCGAGGCGCTCATCAAATGCAGCCATCCGGGTGCTATACTCGGCCTGGTGAGCCGAGTATTGCTGTTGGAACTGGAGATGATGATCGAGGAGCTACTGATTCTGGAGATTCAGGTACTGGAACTGGTGAGTGAAGTAGTCCTAGGATGGAAAGGTGGAGCTACCACCCTCATGCTCATAGGTGGTCTGGTAAGGGGCGGTGTGGGCGGCAACAGCGTCCACATCATCGGGGTGGACATCCTCAGGAACTGCGGCATGATCCTCTGCAGGGAGGGGTGGAGCAGGGAACCCCACAATCCACTTGACGCCGCGCTCGACTCGCAACAGGTGCATGTTCGAGATCGTCTCTTCTTTGAAAACCCAAGTGTCCCCCTACTCTGTGCAATCCTGATAGGGGATCTGGAAATAGGCTGTCAGGTGGGTGATGAGTGGGGTGCAGTGGAGGGTCCCTAGAGTAATAGCACTCTTGTCCAGAGTCCTCGCCAACACAGAACCCAGGTGGAGATCATGGTTTGTAGTTCAGATGGAGTGGATGAAGAACATGGACCGCCTGGTCAGGTTGCTGGCACTTTCCCCAGCTGGAGTGAAGGATTTCGCGAGCAAGTGGTGGAGTATGCGATTCTCGAGCAGCAAAGTGCTAGCCTTCGTCCGCCTTGCAGTGAAGGGGTCCTGACGGGCTGAGCTAGCCAGGTGTATAGAGTCTTGAAGGATACAACGTCTGGATTAGTGAGCTCGGAGCGAGGTTTACCGCCTAGCCTGAACTTGACGGCCTCTGTATTCGCCCAGTCAGTGGTCTCTTCGTGCCTAAAGGTCGTGTAGAACTCTAGCACCAGCTCGTGGTAGACCTTCTCGCGCACAGACAATAGCCGGCGCCATGCGCGGTTGGTGGCAATAGTGAGGAAGTGCTCGTAGCAATTCAGCTTCTCAAACTCCCTCCTAGACCAATAGTGATGCCTCCCAAACTTAGCTGCCAGGACGCGCTTAAAGCGATCCTTGTGGGGGCCCCTTTTCAAATCACGGATAAACCAATGCTTAAGATCTGGTTTCGACATGGTCCTGCAAGAAAGCAAACCAAAGCGGAGCCAAAATAGCCATAGGAATGGTCAATCACACCCCCACACTTAATAGCAGAAAAACAGCCGAGCCATAGTTTCATCCATAGTTCGGGGTGAAATAACTTGAACAAACGAGCGAAATCAAGGCGGGGGTACACATTCACAATAAAGTAGGCAACTTAAGATTCACATCCATAGAAAACACACCATCAAAGCACATCATTAAGGGCTCCAACCGGCTCCCACAAAATGGTATGAAAAACTGGCATTTCATCGAACACCTTAGTGTGCACTTTTAAGTAAAGCCTAGAATGGGCAAATTCCTAGCACACAAGGGCTCAATCAAGCAAGGGGAACATTGCCCAACATAATCCGCACATAACCAAGCCTGGAGGTCGAGTGTCTAGCCACTCCTTGGCCTGCCCCTCTAGAGTAGATAAGAAGTACCTCAGCTGGATGGCATCGGCTGGGACCCCATTTATCTTGAATCCATCAATGAGCTCGTGGAATCGCTTCAGATGTGATCGGGGGCACTCCCCCTCCTTGCCACGGAACACCACCAAACCGCGCAACATCGTGATGACCGAGGTGCTCACCTCAAAGTTGTTCGCAGGCACATGAGGGTGCTGAATGGGTGACCTCATGTCCGCGGCTCTGGCGGTCCAGTAGTATCCCATGGTCTGCTCCTCAGGAATGACCGCATCATTGTTCTGTGGGTCACCCATCTCTCCTTCGCAGCCAGTCGCGCCTTTAGAGCCCTCTTGAAGCTCCTACAGGTCCGTTCAAGCTCCTGGTCTAATGGTAGTAGTTCTCCCGACTGGCTACGGGTCATGCACTACCTGCACACAACCAGCAAAAGCAACCCGTGAAGGCACACAGGTGGAAGAGAGAAAATGCAGTAAAGAAAAAGCTAGAGCAACAAACTTTCACGTTTCCCCAATAACCTAGAGGGTTCCCCAGTAACGGCGCCAAAAACTTGACACGCTAAAACACAACATCAAACTGCGACCAAGTGTAATCGCAGTCCGGAAATGCAGTAACAGGTAAGCTTTAATGTCAACCCGGGGTCTAGATCTACTACCCACTCCGTGAATATCTATTATCTAGCCAACTAAGTCAAGTGATTGTTGTTTTAACTAAAAGCAGTAAGAAAGCAGGAATTGGTTCGGGTTTCTGAAGCAAAGGAAGAGTCACTCGGGAATGAATCCCCCTAGCTCCTTAGTTAGGTCTCCATTGTAATTACCCTGGGTTGATTTAGTGTTGATTAAACTGCGGAAGATCTGATAGTAGCTTGGAATCTCTTAAGCTGACCAAGCCCTCTCAGTCCAATTACCCGGCAGACGACTAGTCTTCACCGGGTTAGAAAGCTGAGGCTATGAACACAGAACTCCACTACTGGAACTGGATTCCAGTACAAAGCAGTAGATTGACTAACTCTCGTATAACCAATCTACTACTACCGAATGATGAAGCTCTAACAACCTAATCAGATTCTATCTATCTGAGGTTGCAGCAGAAATCAAGAAAAGCTGATCAGACTTCAATTAATTCAATAAATCATGCATCATTCGATTAAAACCACACAGTATAACAATCCCAAGTCATTACAATCAAAATCCGTAACACATGGAACTAGGGTTCTTCATACCCAAGTGAGAGAGAGTTCTACTCAATAGAGAGAGAGGAAAACAAAATACAAAGCAGTCATACTCATAACAATGGGAAGAATCTGCTCTGGGATGATGATTTTCACTCCTATGATGATCTCCAAGCTCGATTTGATGAAACCCAGCTCCAAAATAACTTCTAGGATGTGTTCTTCGCACTTTCTCTCTCTAGGGCTCTGTTTTTGCTCCAAAAAGTTGATTCCCTCTCCTTTGGCTCGAAATTTTGTTAAAACCAGATTTTCCTGACCACACGGGCAGGCCACACGGCCGTGTGGCTTACCCAGCTGCCCGTGTGAGTGTCAAAATGCGGAGTTTCGATTAAGTGGACTTTAGGCTTCCTACACGGCCATGGACACACGACCGTGTGGAATTCCCAGGATGCCCGTGTGAAGGCTCGGTAATTTCCACACGGCCACATGGGTTCCTTACACGGCCGTGTGGGTTCAGGGAGTGCTCGTGTGGCTTTCTCAGCTTTTCGCCACACGTCTGATCTTCGTCCAATCGACCCCGAACTCGTTCCCAAACCTTCATTCATGTACTAGGACCTGAAATATCATAAACAAGAACAACCTAGCGTGAAATCAGCCTAAAACATGAGAATCAACATCTCAAACGGTGTAAGAATAGGGGTAAAAACATGTGCAATTAACGGTCTATCAGCAGCTTACGTTCAGTACCTGCAACACTCAAATCCAGATTTAGCAGTTTGAGGGCCCAGAAGGCCTTGTGCTCTAGCTCTACTGGCAATTGGCACGCCTTCCCACAGACAAGCCTATAGGGTGAAGTACCAATCGGGTTTTTGTAGGCTGTCCTATATGCCCAAAGAGCATCATTGAGCTTGGTGGACCAATCCTTGCGGGACTGATCACCGTCTTTTCGATTATTCTTTTAAGCTCCCGGTTCGTCAGCTCGGCTTGACCATTTGATTGGGGATGGTAAGCCACCGACACCTGATGCTTAACACCATAGTGAGAGAGGGGCTTAGTGAATTGCTCTTGAAAATGGGTTCCTCTATCACTAATGATGGCGCGAGGTGTCCCGAACCGGGAGAACAACTGCTTCAGAAATGAGCAGACCCGTCTTGCATCATTGGTGGGCATGGCTTGAGCTTCTGCCAACCTCGAGACGTAGTCTACTGCAACCAGTATGTACAGATTGCGAAAAGATGGAGGGAATGGGCCCATGAAATCGATGCCCCAAACATAAAAAATTTTACAAACGACAGATCTATGTTGGGGCATCTCATCCCGGGAAGAGATGTTACCTGACCTCTGGCAGCGGTCGCACTATCGTGTGAAGGTGTCGGCATCCTTGAAGAGTGAGGGCCAGTAGAAGCCCGACTGTAGCACCTTCCGTGCCGTGCGGTTCCCCCCATGGTGACCACCAGTTGGTCCCTCGTGGCATTGAGACAGGATGTCTCCCATCCCGGGCTCCATGATGCAGCGCAGGATCACGCCATCTGCTCCGATCCTGAAGAGGTAAGGATCTGTTAGAAACCGATTTTTGTAGGGTTTCTATATTTATTATTATAATCATTATTAGGATAATTCTTATTATGGTTAGTAGTCTTCTAGTAGAATTAGGTTTATTCTTAGGGTTTTCTAGTATTTCCCTATATATATGTACTTTGGGTCATTCGTCATATTAAGCAGAAATTAATAAGAAAAGTCATCTCCCCAAATCCCAAATCTTCTCTCAATCTCGTCCATCTTTCTCTCTAAAGGCTTCGGCCATTCTATCTCTGTTATTCCCCAAATTCTCTTCTCAAATCCCTAAATCCCCAATTCTGTTCTATAAACCCTAAATTCCCAATCTCTAGATCTGATCTGGAGACCCGTTAGAAACTTTGTTTCTAACATTTGGTAACAGAGCCCGGTTGCGAAATCGTGTTCATCACAACTCTCAACCGGGACCATGGAAACCGAACGCGTCTATGAAGATTTCATCCCCAAGGTCACTAAATTAGTGAAGGATTCATACATCGAGCTGTTCTTCTCCTTACCGCGGTGGTTCAAGATGGCAAACGTGAAATCTTTGTCAAATATAATAACAGTCCACGGGGAACAACCATTGGATGAAGATGGTATTGGAAGGTGGGGTCGCTTCGAAGCGAAAGTTAGGCTCAGGTCAGATTTCGACGCCAACGAATTCTCTACTCGTTGGTTTAGCAGATACAGGTTGATTGTCCATATCCCCAAGATCCAAACTGTGAGGGAGGAGAACGCCGAAGTCGCGCCGCTCGAAGAACTGGCCGCCGTTCCCCCTGCTATTCAACTTTGGTCGACAATGGATGACGAAGAAGAAAGGTTGGCGGCGGCAACATCAGAGGCCAGCCCGGAAGCCCCTGCCTTACCTGCCGCAGCTCAGGAAGAGGAAACTTCCGACACATCCCCTTCTAATACCGCCAATGAGGAGGAGGCGACCACTAAAGTAGAACCACCGCTGCCGAGCGTCATTACTGAACCAACCACAGAAGAGCCTCCAATCACCACCAGTAAACAGCAGCAGCCTCTGCCAACCGCAGTTTCAAAGACTGCAATAACCCCAGCGGAGAAGAAAGACAACCTCAAATTCCCTCCCTTGTTGTCCTTGGAGTTACTGCACGATCCGGGAAAGGGGGAACAATGCAGTCAAAAGCGCGATTCTACCTAGAAGCGGAAAAGGGGTAAAATCGTAAAGCGTAGAATTAAAGCGTAAAAACGCAATTTTTTGACGCATACTGTAAAAGAACTAAAAATATGTTAAGTACGACATATACTATGAAAAATATGAGTGCCCAAATTTAGAGAAATTAATAAATACTTGCAATTCATGTATAAAGTAGAGCAACTTATAGCCTCTTAATAATAAGTTCATAAACATAAATCTTATCAAGAAGCCTCCTTCCCCTCCATGCTAATAAATTTGAGAAGAGCCTAGACGGTGAATTAGATTACTTTATTGAAGTTCATGATGCATCAAAGTATCTGGTATGTATCTTTTAATCTTAAATGTATCATATTGTCTGTGATTTATTTTTAAAATATTCTTTTTATAATATTTCATGAAAAGAATACCCATTTAGTGAAGTAAAAGCGTAAAAACGTAAAGCGTTTTAGTGAACTAGAAGCGTAAAACCGTAAGTTTTTAAGTTTTAATGCGCAATTTAGTCTGATTTTATACACTAAAGTTTTTACATAGAAACGAAAGCGTTTTGGTGACCTAGAAGCGTAAAACCGTAAGTTTTTAAGTTTTAAATCGCGATTTTGACTACATTGAGGGGGAAGTTGATGGGAGTCTGGATCGAGCGCGTCACAGCGGGAGTTGGGCGATGCCAAGTGCGGTCAAATCTTTTGGCTCAGGAATGAAAACTCCATACTTCGAGAACCTGTCCACCATAACCATGATGCAAATGCATCCATCGACTTTGGGAAGTCCGATGATGAAGTCCATGCTTACACTCTCCCATGGTCGTTGAGGCGTGGGCAAGGGCTCTAGCAAGCCTGCCGGGCTTCTCTGCTCCATCTTGTCTTGTGGGCACACAAGACAAGTCTTCACATACATCTCCACGTTGTCTCTCATACGCGGCCAGAAGTATGCTTCTTCGATGAGCGCTTGCGTTCTCTCGATGCCGGGATGGCCCGCTCACTTGGAATCATGGCACTCCTTCATGATCTCCTTTCTCAAGTTGGCCCACCTTGGCATGAACACTCGCTCTCCCTTGGTCATGATGAGCCCATCCTTCATCCAAAACCGTCGAGTCTTGCTTTGCTCGATGTACTCCGCTACGGTTTTGACGAAGGGGTCATGGCCAAGGCCTTCAACGATCCGCTCCTTCACGGAAAAATGGGCTGGCTGATGCTTGCGGCTGCACTCTTGCGGCTAAGAGAATCAACAACGGAGTTTGCCTTGCCTGGATTGTACTCCATGACGAAGTCGAACTCGGCCAGATAATCTTGCCACCTCGCTTGCTTAGGGGTGAGCTTCTTCTGCGTCAGAAAGTAGCTCGTTGCCATGTTGTCCGTCTTCACTACGAACTTTGACCCCAACAAGTAGTGCCTCCACGAGTGCAAGCAATGCACCACGGCCGTCATCTCCTTCTCTTGAATGGTGTATTGCCTCTCCGTCTCGCTGAGCTTCCGACTCTCAAAGGCCATGGGATGCCCATCTTGCATCAACACACCTCCAATCGCGAAGTCGGATGCATCAGTCTGCACTTCGTAGGCCAACGTCGGATTGGGGAGCACGAGTGAAACGTCCCGACCTTTTTCGAAAATCAACCCACAACTCAAACCCAAAACCGGTTACTCCGGAGCAACCCAAACCACTTTTAAAATAACAAACTGACTTTATTTAATAATTTTAAATCAAAAAGCCCCAACACTTGGGCAAAACCTCAATCTCAAATACTTAAAACAACTTAACACATAATCTTGAACTTTGAATCTCCAGTACATATACTCATAACCATAAACATAAAACAACTATCAAACTTTAACTATACTCTTCACCCAGCTCCTTGACATCTCATCATCGGTACCGGCACGACCGCTTGCCTCATCTTACTTCTTCTGAGGATCCTCTTCCGCTAACCCATCCTCAACCTGGTGAGTGAGAAGGGGCCAGTCTCGTCGTTACTTCCTAAGGTCTTGTCCTAAGCAACCTCCTTACTAAAAATACGTTATTAACGGGTTTTCTGCCTTAGACGAAAGTCGTTCTCACTTTTGTAACACCCTACCCTATATGTTTTGCCTAATCATATTGTTCATACAATTGCAGCGGAAATAATCTCGGGTGTTACATTAATTATCAAAATTTACCCAAATAAAATTTCGACATGAATTACTCGCATAATGGGCTAACAGTTCTTCCATCTAATCCTGCAAAATAATTCATCAAATCCATGCATTCATAGACAAACATATACACTCACTGCCATATGCATTGGCTTTTCATAGCCATAGTCACCGTTTCATGTTACACAACTGCATACTATACTGATACATGACATAATCGTCACAACTTACATAACTACACAAATATACACATATCATCAACTTTCCACACCTGTTGATATCTCACACTACATCAGAAGCTAGTATGCACATGAAAAACGTTCTCAAAACATTTTACAAAAAGGTGTGGATCACTGGCCAAAATCTCGAGTAGTAGTCCAAACATAGAATAGTCGAAGACAATACCTCATCCTGCCTTCAACTCCTCGCTCTGCCCACAAGTACTTGCTACTGCTATTGCTGATGATCTGCTTATACATAGCATAAGCAGAGGAAAAGAATAAAAGAGGGTCAGCTCATAGCTGAGTGAGATAATCATAGCATCGTGAGTTCATAACAAAGCATACCCCTACCATACATCTAGCAAACAAGCCAAAGCACTAGGATCAGACCTCAGCCATCCGACATCCCAATAGGCAAAAGACTCAATCACCTTGACTTATGCATATGCGTCTTATCATGTTTTACTTATAGGCGCCTGGCTACTCCCATGCTAATAACTCTCCCGGGAAACATACCCCACATCCCGTCGGATGTAGTCATACATACCCCAACATCCCGTCGGATGTGGTCATACATACCCCACACCACTATGGGTGTAGTCATACCCCAACACCGCTCTGGGTGTGGTCATATCTCATAAGAATTCTTCAGTCACCACCACAAGAGAGGTGTGACTATCATACATATCATAACAGAGTAATAGCATAGGGAGCCCTAATTACTATGTAATTGACCGTGAGACCACAACACTCATATTTGGTATCCTTATACATGATTCATTTCTCATCTTGCTTAATCATAATTCATTACTTGCACATGTACTTGACCTGGCCATAATGGGCTCAACATAGGTAAATCAGGAGTCGTATAATTGCACTTCCTCGGGATAAACCCTCGTGCAAGTCATCCTCCTTAAACATCATAATATCACCCTGGGAAGTTTATTTCCCCCACTTGTGAATCCAAATACAATCACAATATCACATCATGTCAAAACACCTGATCAAACAACCATGAAGACATATCAACAGCTAAGCCACAAATGGCAACATGTATGCAATCATCAGCATAAACAAGGTCCATATCGATTAGGGCAAGTCAATAATATCATACAGCAGTCCAGGGTTCAACATATAGCACAAAAGTTCATACACCCCTAATCATGCCATTATAGTGCACCTAGGTCAATTCTAAGCATCAATATAATTATCGTGATACGACAAACCCGGTATGCCGTGCTAATCCCTCACCAGTTCTGGTCATTCAAACACCGGTTCTAGCCTCCCGTACTAAAACGTCAATTTCACGAACGAACCCCGAATTAAAATCCGAGACCGTCCTAATATCCCCTGCAGTATCCCCGTCAATATTAGTTCTAGGCTCCGGGTCAAATTCTTGATAAAAACACATCAAACCCTGGCCAGAGCTAAATTCAGCGGTTTGGACCCCGTCCTAAATAATTGCCGAAATTCAGGGATTAGAACTAGAGGATTGATTACCTCGCTGCAGGAAGCTCGTATATGAAATTTGGGCTCAATCCGGCTTCCGGATACTCCGAAACCCTAATTTGGCTTATCGGGAATTCAAGAAATTCCTGAACCAAAAACTCGTTTTAAAGCTCTAAATCGATAAATCACGATGTATAGATGAATTAGGCATTACTTACGGGATTTTTGGATCACTAGAGCTCAAGATTCGAGCTTTGGAATTTCTCCCCGAGCTCCCCTGTACGCTCTCTGCCTCTCGGTTTCCTCTCGGTTCATAAATGGGGAAAAAGATGATGATGGGAAAAAGAATGGCCCGGAGAGTTTATATATATATATATATATATAACTCGCCTCCTGATGCAATTGTATATATATAATATATTATATATATATAATTAATACGTATACTTATCCGATCGATCGATAATCCGATTTTCGTCGAAATACTATCAAAACACTCGATTTTAAATCGCGAAGTTTCTAGCGATCGAAATATGGATTTAGCCGAAATGAGATGTTACAATTCTCCCCTCCTTAAAAAGATTTCGTCCCCGAAATCTAACCTTGAGTTGTACCCTTACTCTACTTACTTACCCTTGACATGATCGATCGTACCTAGTGTTATTACCTAACTCTTAGGTTAGGAGATCTGAATTACATAACTAAACACATAACACCTCAAGTTCCCAATATAAGGTTTCAAAAACCTACACTGGGCTATCACAACAAAACATGTCAGCAAATTCAAAACATAACTTACTAAGCAAGATTGTTAACCTGCAAAGTATGTCGCTACCAACTCAGGGTACTTCTCTCGCATACTTGCTTCAGTTTCCCATGTAGCACTCTCACTATCTTGATTTCTCCACACCACTTTCAACATTGGGATTTCTTTCCTGCGAAGCGTCTTAATCTGGTGATCAACAATCTGAACTGGAACCTCCTCAAAAGTCAAATCTGGGCCTAACTCGATCTCCTCTGGTTGTATAACATGGGAAGGATCCACTTTGTACCTCTTCAGCATACTAACATGAAATACATTGTGGATTTGAGATAGTTCTGGAGGCAATGCTAACTTATAAGCCACTGGTCCAATCTTCTCTGTGATTTCATATGGTCCAATATATCGAGGTGCAAGTTTCCCTTTCTTACCAAATCTCATCACCCCTTTCCATGGTGATACTTTGAGAAATACTTTCTCACCCACTTCGAAATTAACTTCACGCCTATTCATGTCGACATAAACTTTCTGCCGATCTTGAGCCACCCTCAGACGCTCCCTGATTTCCTTGACTTTATCAACTGTGATCTGAACTATCTCTGGCCCTGAGATTTGTCTTGCTCCTTCTACATCCCAACATAATGGTGTCCTACATTTCCTCCCATAAAGTGCTTCATAGGGTGGAACACCCAAGCTACTATGGTACTGGTTGTTGTAAGCAAACTCAATGAGGGGCAAATGGTCAATCCATGATTCCTCCCATTGCATTACACATGATCGAAGTAATTCCTCCAAAGTTAGGATGGTTCGTTCACTCTGCCCATCTGTTTGAGGATGATAAGCTGAGGTAAAATGCAGTTTAGTTCCCAAGGCATCATGTAAACTTTGCCAAAACCGAGATGTGAAGCTCGGGTCTCGATCAGAGACAATAGAAATTGGCACACCATGCAATCTCACGATCTCCTTAATATATAGTTGAGACAAAGTCTCAAGTGATGGTTTCCATCTAATGGGTAAAAAGTGAGCCGACTTGGTCAGTCAGTCCACAATAACCCATGCTGCATCTTTTCCCCTTGATGATGGGAGACCATATACAAAATCCATTGTAATTCTTTCCCACTTCCATTCTGGAATTGGAAGTGGTTGTAGTTTTCCCACAGGAGCTTGATGTTCTGCCTTAACTTTCTGACACCCTAGACATGTGAAAACATGTTCAGCCGCTTCCTTTTTCATCCCACGCCACCAAAAATATGGTTTGATCGTGTGATACATTTTAGTAGCTCCTGGGTGCATAGCATAAGCAGAAGAATGAGCTTCATCTAGGATCTCTTTCCTCAAATTATCAACATTAGGAACACATGCTCTTCCATTCATCTTCAACATGCCATCTACCATTTCAAATGAGCTTTCTTTTCCTTCCTCAATGTCTTGAATGATTTTTACCAACTCTGGGTCCTCCTTCTGCTTCTCACGAATTTTGTCATTCAACAAAGGCCGGATATTCAACCGAGCTAGTAACCCTGTTACACCATCCACTTCCAAATCAACATTCATTGCCCTCAAATCAACCAGATCATTTATATTCTTCTTCCCCTTTCTGCTTAGGGCATCAGCAACTACATTAGCTTTACCTGGATGGTAATCAATTGTACAATCATAATCTTTTAGAAGTTCAATCCATCTCCTCTGGCGACTATTTAAATCCTTCTGATCCATAATATACTTCAGGCTTTTATGATCAGTGAGGATTTTAAAAGTCTCACCATATAAATAATGTCGCCATATCTTGAGAGCAAATACCACCGCTGCCAACTCCAAATCATGAGTGGGATAATTTACTTCATGAGGACGCAATTTCCTAGAGGCATATGCAATAACTCTTCCATCTTGCATTAACACACAACCCAATCCTTGATACGAGGCATCACTATACACCACAAACTCTCCATGGTTTGAAGGTAAAGCCAGTACTGGTGTTGTGGTCAATTTTTTCTTCAGTTCATCAAAACTCTTTTGACATGATTCATCCCAAACATACTTGGTATTCTTCCTCAACAGTTTAGTCAATGGTGCAGCAATTTTGGAAAATCCTTCAACAAACCGCCGATAGTAACCCGCCATGCCAAGAAAACTTCTCAACTCCGACACATCTTTTGGTGGAGCCCAATTCACCACTGCTTCCACCTTTTTCGGATCCACCTCCACTCCTCTTCCAGAAATTACATGTCCCAGAAATATTACCTCCTTCAGCCAAAACTCACATTTTGAGAATTTTGCATATAATTGTTTCTCCCTTAGAATTTGCAATACAATTCTAAGGTGATTTTTGTGCTCCTCTTCGCTTTTGGAATAGATGAGGATATCGTCTATGAACACAATCACAAACTTATCAAGATATTCATGAAAAACTCTGTTCATAAGAGCCATAAATACCGCTGGTGCATTAGTGAGTCCAAAAGGCATTACCAGGAACTCATAATGCCCATATCTTGTTCTAAAAGTTGTCTTTGAGGTTGCCCCATCTGCCACTTTCAATTGATGGTATCCAGACCTCAAATCAATCTTAGAAAAGACTGATGCACCCTGCAATTGATCAAACAAGTCGTCTATTCTTGGGAGGGGATAACGATTCTTCACTGTTGCTTTATTCAACCTCCGGTAGTCAATGCACATTCTCATGGATCCATCTTTCTTCTTGACAAACAAAACCGGTGCACCCCAAGGTGAGATGCTAGGTCGAATAAACCCCTTGTCTAGCAATTCTTGCAATTGTTCTTTAAGCTCCTTCAGCTCAATTGGTGCCATTCTATATGGTGCCATTGAAATTGGTGTTGTGCCCGGTACCAATTCAATATCAAACTCTACTTCCCTTTCTGGTGGAAGGCCGGGAAGTTCTTCGGGGAATACATCAGGAAACTCCCTTACCACCTCTACATCCTCAACCTTCTTCTCATTTACAACAGTAACTTGAGCAAGAAAGGCTTCACAACCTTCCTTCACTAATCGAAAAGCTTCCAAGGCAGAAAGAAAACATGAGTCTCCTTTTTCTTAATGCCTCGGAATACAACAAGACCTTTATCTGGTGTGTTGAATAACACTTCTTTCTTTTGACAATCCACAACAGCTCCATGTGTTGCCAGAAAGTCCATCCCAAGGATGACATCGAATTCATCAAAAGGTAGCAGAATTAAATCTGCTGCTAGAAAAGCTCCTTCCACACAAATGAAGGAACTTCTAATAACTGAATCTACTTTCAAGGTATCTCCCACAGGTGTTTTAACACACAAAGTATAACCTAGCTTATCTAGAACTAAGCGTAGCATATGTGCAAACGTATATGACATGAATGAGTGAGAGGAACCAGTATCGATCAAAGCATATAATTGCTTGCCAAGGATAGAAAGCATACCAGTCACAACTTCTGGTGCCACTTCTGCCTCACCTCGAGTCATTGCATAAACCCTCGGTGCTCCCTGTGCTCTGGTACCCTGCGTACCACTTCCTGATGGCTGATTTCGACCACCACCTCTACCACCCTGTGAACCACCACGACCACTCTGAAATCCACTACGGCCTCCCTGGTAACCACCCCTGAATGGGGCTCTACTAAACTGCACTGAAGGCTCGGACTGTGTAGCTCTTATCTCTCTCGAATGCGGACAATCCCTCATGATGTGCCCTGGTTGGCCACAGTGAAAGCATACACCAGAAAATCTCCTACACTCTCCAAGATGCCTCTTCTGACAAACTTGACAAAATGGAAATTGTGTGGCTGAGGAAATTGGTGTCCTATATGATGTTCCCGACATTGATTGACTCGGGGTTCTCCCAAAACTGCTAGGACCTCTCCTGGGTGGGTAACGAGGTCCTGCATAATTTACTCCAAACTTCCTCTTCTTTTCCTCTTCTTTGGCCTTGTTTCCCTCTATACCCTCAACTTCATAGGCTTCATACTTAAGTGCTGCCTCCTTAATAGTGGCCATACTCCCTTCATCAACCCTGTGAATCTTTTCTTTCAACCCTAGGCGCAGACCATGTAAGTATCTCATCTTCTTCTTATGCTCAGTATCCGCCAACCCATCTTCAAAGTAGAGTAGTCGAACAAACTTGATGGTGTACTCAGTAACCGTCATGTTCTCCTGCTTAAGGTTGGCGAATTCATTATTCTTTGCCCTGATAAAAGCTTCGGGAAGAAACTCTGTCTTAAAGGCCTTCAGGAATTCCTCCCAGGTGAACTGAACTCGTTCACCATTAACTCTAGAGATTGAGGACCACCAGCTCCTCGTGTACCCCTTTAGGAGAAAAACAACATATTGCACTTTTTCCTCTGGGGTTGCATAAAGATACTCAAACACATCTTCCATCTCCCTCAACCACTCTACCACAGCATCCGGACTCACATCTCCTTTAAAGTCCCTACCACCCAAACTCTTCATCTTTGCATAGTCTAATACTAGCGGTCTTGCATCAACCGCCCCTACTCCTCTCGACTGGTCAGTAGGAACATTATGACAACTTCCGTGCGAGCTACAAGGAAATATTGGCCTTAGATTGATCCACACAAAATTCATTCTTCACCCATTCTCTCACTTGGTTAAAACAAAATTTTCCCAAAATAATTACTTGAAAACAAATAAGTTCAAAACTCAATTTTGAAAACCATGATGCAAGTAATTTCATCCAACATACCAATAAACATAATCATGTAAAAATCAATTCCCAGTTTAAGTCATTATGGGGTACTCCCCTCCTTAGGAGTGTTTAACCTCCCATAGGGTATAGTACGCCAAAACAACAAAAAGAGGGAACCGGGCTCTGATACCAAACTGTAACACCCTACCCTATACGTTTTGCCTAATCATATTGTTCATACAATTGCAGCGGAAATAATCTCGGGTGTTACATTAATTATCAAACTTTACCCAAATAAAATTTCGACATGAATTACTCGCATAATGGGCTAACAGTTCTTCCATCTAATCCTGCAAAATAATTCATCAAATCCATGCATTCATAGACAAACATATACACTCACTGCCATATGCATTGGCTTTTCATAGCCATAGTCACCGTTTCATGTTACACAACTGCATACTATACTGATACATGACATAATCGTCACAACTTACATAACTACACAAATATACACATATCATCAACTTTCCACACCTGTGGATATCTCACACTACATCAGAAGCTAGTATGCACATGAAAAACGTTCTCAAAACATTTTACAAAAAGGTGTGGATCACTGGCCAAAATCCCGAGTAGTAGTCCAAACACAGAATAGTCGAAGACAATACCTCATCCTGCCTTCAACTCCTCGCTCTACCCACACCTAAGTACTTGCTACTGCTATTGCTGATGATCTGCTTATACATAGCATAAGCAGAGGAAAAGAATAAAAGAGGGTCAGCTCATAGCTGAGTGAGATAATCATAGCATCGTGAGTTCATAACAAAGCATACCCCTACCATACATCTAGCAAACAAGCCAAAGCACTAGGATCAGACCTCAGCCATCCGACATCCCAATAGGCAAAAGACTCAATCACCTTGACTTATGCATATGCGTCTTATCATGTTTTACTTATAGGCGCCTGGCTACTCCCATGCTAATAACTCTCCCGGGAAACATACCCCACAACCCGTCGGATGTAGTCATACATACCCCAACATCCAGTCGGATGTGGTCATACATACCCCACACCACTATGGGTGTAGTCATACCCCGACACCGCTCTGGGTGTGGTCATATCTCATAAGAATTCTTCAATCACCACCACAAGAGAGGTGTGACTATCATACATATCATAATAGAGTAATAGCATAGGGAGCCCTAATTACTATGTAATTGACCATGAGACCACAACACTCATATTTGGTATCCTTATACATGATTCATATCTCATCTTGCTTAATCATAATTCATTACTTGCACATGTACTTGACCTGGCCATAATGGGCTCAACATAGGTAAATCAGGAGTCGTATAATTGCACTTCCTCGGGATAAACCCTCGTGCAAGTCATCCTCCTTAAACATCATAATATCACCCTGGGAAGTTTATTTCCCCCACTTGTGAATCCAAATACAATCACAATATCACATCATGTCAAAACACCTGATCAAACAACCATGAAGTCATATCAACAGTTAAGTCACAAATGGCAACATGTATGCAATCATCAGCATAAACAAGGTCCATATCGATTAGGGCAAGTCAATAATATCATACAGCAGTCCAGGGTTCAACATATAGTACAAAAGTTCATACACCCCTAATCATGCCATTATAGTTCACCTAGGTCAATTCTAAGCATCAATATAATTATCGTGATACGACAAACCCGGTATGCCGTGCTAATCCCTCACCAGTTCTGGTCGTTCAAACACCGGTTCTAGCCTCCCGTACTAAAACGTCAATTTCACGAACGAACCCCGAATTAAAATCCGAGACCGTCCTAATATCCCCTGCAGTATCCCCGTCAATATTAGTTCTAGGCTCCGGGTCAAATTCTTGATAAAAACACATCAAACCCTGGCCAGAGCTAAATTCAGCGGTTTGGACCCCGACCTAAATAATTGCCGAAATTCAGGGATTAGAACTAGAGGATTGATTACCTCGCTGCAGGAAGCTCGTATATGAAATTTGGGCTCAATCCGGCTTCCGGATAATCCGAAACCCTAATTTGGCTTATCGGGAATTCAAGAAATTCTTGAACCAAAAACTCGTTTTAAAGCTCTAAATCGATAAATCACGATGTATAGATGAATTAGGCATTACTTACGGGATTTTTGGATCACTAGAGCTCAAGATTCGAGCTTTGGAAATTCTCCCCGAGCTCCCCTGTACGCTCTCTGCCTCTCGGTTTCCTCTCGGTTCATAAATGGGGAAAAAGATGATGATGGGAAAAAGAATGGCCCGGAGAGTTTATATATATATATAACTCGCCTCCTGATGCAATTGTATATATATAATATTTTATATATATATAATTAATACGTATACTTATCCGATCGATCGATAATCCGATTTTCGTCGAAATACTATCAAAACACTCGATTTTAAATCGCGAACTTTCTAGCGATCGAAATATGGATTTAGCCGAAATGAGATGTTACAACTTTCATCCTATTACTTTATTCCAATGTTAACTCATAGAAGTTCTCAACTTTTATCCTTAAATCATAGAAGTTCTCTACTTCTATCCTTAACTAATAGACATCAATACCAGGGACCACCGCGTTACGTATCGCCGTCCGGTGTCCCTATCCTCAAGGCAATGGTACTGCGTTACGTATCGCCGTCCAGTCCATGCCCGGTCAACTACTGCGTTACGTATCGCCGTCCAGTAGTGACCCGACCATCTACCGCGTCCAGTAGTGGCCCAACCGCCCGGGGATTCAATTACCATCAACCACACACATTCACATACATAGCACAACGCGTGCCTCCACCTTAAGTAGGCGGTGGGATGCCTCACACACATAATCGCGCTTACTTGAAAATAACAAATATAACTGAATTAAAAGAAATAAACTAAAAGACCTCGACGAAGATTTTACCCCCTTTACACTCACCTTAGTAATCAATTGTTGAAACCGTGGATCACCCCTGATGCTATGCTTCCAGGCGAGCATTGCTAGTCCCAATCACAAGAAGACAATGAACTTGGTCCATTTAATTCCTTTCTTTACCACATTCAACCTCGACTTTCTTCTTTCTTTGAGCATTGTGTGCACCCCTTCAAGCTATGCACAAACACATCGGTCATCAATTAACCACTTGGACTCTCGGCATACATCGGTTTCAAAACCACCAAGCCTAAACATCATACCCGCCGCCAAAGTTCCAGTTCACCTCACCCAAAGGATTAGTCCCATTATACTGCTCACTTGCATACTAGAATGCTACTAAATCCTTAAGCAATTTATTTATGATTTTCCTTTAACCCCATCCACGAATTCCCTCTGCTAATTGAGCCACCCAATCATCTCCTGCACTTCCTAGTTCCTTGCATTCACATGACCAATGCATTCCCCAATTGGCCCACAAATTCAATTCCACTTTCCATATCCCTCAACGTCATTAGATGTAATTTTCATAAACCTTCTCGCTCAACAAACAGATGTCTAAAAATGCCTAACTCAAATCCGCCTTCCATTCCCGTATAGTTATGTCATGATAATTCCATAAATTTCAATTGTTGTTATTATACATATACACGTACAATCCCAACTTCAGAGACATCACCCAATGATTATTCACCAACCTTGTCCTGTTAATTACTTCAATTATCCATGTTTCACCCAGCAAAACCATAATCGATGAAAGCCTACAGAGGTTCAGCCCTTACCTCAACCGTCGATTCATTAAAAGCTCCACGATTGCCCTCTATCCGCTCAGAGCTCGTCATAGCCATCAACTCTGTCTTGTCATCATCGTTCATATAGTTGGTTCCAGCCAACCTTATTGCCCCGCTACGCCTCGCTGAGTCACCATCATCATCACCACTGCATCTCATCATCGATCTTGGATCCTAGGTGACGATCCGCCCTCTGTCCAGCCTGCCGTTCCCGGTTGTGGGCTTGTGGTCGAGTCTTCTGCTTCACGTCATCTCTCTTGTTCGCGGTGATAGCGATGGGTTACCGGACCAGATTTTCTTGGAAAACAACAAGGATGAACCCACCATCCAAATCCTCCATCACGATCCTTTTAGTTTCGGAGCTTTCCATTTTCTCTCATTTTCATTCCTCGGGAAATCGACACTGTTAGGGATGGGGGACTGTTACAGATTGGCGGAGACGAGTGGGGAAGCTGATGGGTTTTTTTTTTGGCATCTCTCGGTGGTCTAATTATAAATGGACACCTTGATTGGGAGAAGAGTCGTGGGGACTAGGGAATAACTAAAAGGGGAAGGTACGTACTGGGAATTGGTAACAGGTGGGGTTTTCTTTTATATTTTTTTTCCGTTTATTTTCTTTTATTTTGCTGCTGGGAAAATGATGCTTATTATTATTATTATCATTATTATCATTCCTCAATTTATGGTTGAACCCTTTGTACGTAATCGTCAAGCGAATCATTTGGTTGACCCTAGACCCAAATGTCGGGGTGTTACATTTTCTCCACCCTTATAAAAATTTCGTCCCCGAAATTTGCTCGGAACCCATCTTTCTGTCAACACCCTTTTTATAATTCCTTCCCATGATCATCTATTCTTACTATAACAACTTCGTTGGTACCTTTTGCTCAAATAAGTTTCCTTAGCTTGCAGCACTCGTGTAACCATAAGTGTCTCACTGCCCTTTTTACTTCCCTGCTTGATCCAAACCTGGTGAAACAAAATGCCAATTCGGCTTGTCATGTTGATCCAATTCTCCTGGTCGTTGATGTTGAACCTAAATCCAAAATCGAGACATCACATTTCCCCCCTCCTTAAGAAAAATTTCGACCTCGAAATTTGTTCGTTGTGACGACTCCAAGTTTCACGTGTGATAATCTCTTTGCAAGGAGTTGTACCTCCTTCTAGCCTTGATGTATTGATCCCCTGACATCTTTTTAGGATCCCCATGATATACTCAGTCCTTCCTTTGCTTCCTTAGGTGGCCCTAGTAGTTTTCAAAGTCCAACTTTCAGCTGCTTCTTGGGGTTGTATCCCTATGTTCAACTCTCCTGAACTCCATGACCCTTCCTTGCACCCTTTCCTCTCGATTATGGCGCCATTTGCCATAACTCCTTGGCTCTACCCGTTGATGTACTAACTGCTTGGCTCCTTCCAGAACCTTATTCTGATCAGCTCACACCCCCATAGAATATGAGCTACCTTGACCCTAAGGTTCTCCCTTCGACTATTCTTGACGACCTTGATTCCACCTTGAAATTGACCGAGATTTCTTGATGGACTTCCTCTGGATCCCTTGTTCTCAGCTAGTAGTCCACCTAATGCTTTTTGTAGTCTTTTGTATTCCTGTTTTGACCATTCCTAACTATTTTCCTCCACACACACTCCTTGAACTCGAGTCGCTTACACATATTCCCACTCCTTTATCAAGAACTTCCGTGTCCTTCTTGGACTTTATACAATCTATGACATCTCTAATGCCATTTCACAGTCATGGCATTTCGGCTTCCCAAAGTCCAATACTACTTCTAGATTGCTAGTCAATCATTAAGCGATTTTAGCAATAAAGTCTCACAAAAAAAAAAAAAAACTTGCACATCCCACCTGACACTTGACCAATTGACTTCTTGAAATCTCGTCAAAGTTCCTCTAGCCTTCTTGCTCTTTCCTGGTATTGCACGCAAATTCTCTTTATCACTCCTGCTGAGACTCCTCGAATTCTCTGACATTTATTAGAACTTCCAATGCACATTCTTCTTTCTTGTCTAAACTTGGTTGGTTGAATGGTGTACTTCTATAGCTAGTTCCAAAACTCTAGCTCTTAGCTCCCCCTAGTTCCAACTAATTACAAGGGTTCCTTCTTCTGTGACCCCTCCTTAAGAGAAATTTCGATCTCAAAATTTGTCCATCGTGACTTCCCCAAGCCTCGTTCCTTACCTCGTCTATCTCGTTGAATAACTCCTCCTTCCCAACACTTGTCGCCGAACTCCTTGAAGACTTGGAACTCCTCTTAACACTCATGTCAAAGTTAGCACTAAACGAACCTCTTAGGAACCTGCTATTTCCCCTTCCTGACACATCTCACTACCATGTTGGCCTAAAAGAGTTATCTCCTAATCATGATTAGAGTATACTGGAGATTCTAAAAATCCTTAAAAGACCCTTGACTCGTTTGGCCAAACCTTAAACCTGACACCCCTTTTTCCTTTTCTTTAAAATGGAAACCTTGAAAACTCAGATCGTCACTCCAGTATTCCTTGGAGACCAAGAAACAGAGGAGTGCAGGCTCTGATACCAAAATGAAACGTCCCGACCTTTTTCGAAAATCAACCCACAACTCAAACCCAAAACCGGTTACTCCGGAGCAACCCAAACCACTTTTAAAATAACAAACTGACTTTATTTAATAATTTTAAATCAAAAAGCCCCAACACTTGGCAAAACCTCAATCTCAAATACTTAAAACAACTTAACACATAATCTTGAACTTTGAATCTCCAGTACATATACTCATAACCATAAACATAAAACAACTATCAAACTTTAACTATACTCTTCACCCAGCTCCTTGACATCTCATCATCGGTACCGGCACGACCGCTTGCCTCATCTTACTTCTTCTGAGGATCCTCTTCCGCTAACCCATCCTCAACCTGGTGAGTGAGAAGGGGTCAGTCTCGTCGTTACTTCCTAAGGTCTTGTCCTAAGCAACCTCCTTACTAAAAATACGTTATTAACGGGTTTTCTGCCTTAGACCAAAGTCGTTCTCACTTTCATCCTATTACTTTATTCCAATGTTAACTCATAGAAGTTCTCAACTTTTATCCTTAAATCATAGAAGTTCTCTACTTCTATCCTTAACTAATAGACATCAATACCAGGGACCACCGCGTTACGTATCGCCGTCCGGTGTCCCTATCCTCAAGGCAATGGTACTGCGTTACGTATCGCCGTCCAGTCCATGCCCGGTCAACTAATGCGTTACGTATCGCCGTCCAGTAGTGACCCGACCATCTACCGCGTCAAGTAGTGGCTCAACCGCCCGGGGGTTCAATTACCATCAACCACACACATTCACATACATAGCACAACGCGTGCCTCCACCTTAAGTAGGCGGTGACATGCCTCACACACATAATCGCGCTTACTTGAAAATAACAAATATAACTGAATTAAAAGACATAAACTAAAAGACCTCGACGGAGATTTTACCTCCTTTACACTCATCTTAGTAATCAATTGTTGAAACCGTGGATCACCCCTGATGCTATGCTTCCAGGCGAGCATTGCTAGTCCCAATCACAAGAAGACAATGAACTTGGTCCATTTAATTCCTTCCTTTACCACATTCAACCTCGACTGTCTTCTTTCTTTGAGCATTGTGTGCACCCCTTCAAGCTATGCACAAACACATCGGTCATCAATTAACCACTTGGACTCTCGGCATACATCGGTTTCAAAACCACCAAGTCTAAACATCATACCCGCCGCCAAAGTTCCAGTTCACCTCACCCAAAGGATTAGTCCCATTATACTGCTCACTTGCATACTAGAATGCTACTAAATCCTTAAGCAATTTATTTATGATTTTCCTTTAACCCCATCCACGAATTCCCTCTGCTAATTGAGCCACCCAATCATCTCCTGCACTTCCTAGTTCCTTGCATTCACATGACCAATGCATTCCCCAATTGGCCCACAAATTCAATTCCACTTTCCATATCCCTCAACGTCATTAGATGTAATTTTCATAAACCTTCTCGCTCAACAAACAGATGTCTAAAAATGCCTAACTCAAATCCGCCTTCCATTCCCGTATAGTTATGTCATGATAATTCCATAAATTTCAATTGTTGTTATTATACATATACACGTACAATCCCAACTTCAGAGACATCACCCAATGATTATTCACCAACCTTGTCCTGTTAATTACTTCAATTATCCATGTTTCACCCAGCAAAACCATAATCGATGAAAGCCTACAGAGGTTCAGCCCTTACCTCAACCGTCGATTCATTAAAAGCTCCACGATTGCCCTCTGTCCGCTCAGAGCTCGTCATAGCCATCAACTCTGTCTTGTCATCATCGTTCATATAGTTGGTTCCAGCCAACCTTATTGTCCCGCTACGCCTCGCTGAGTCACCATCATCATCACCACTGCATCTCATCATCGATCTTGGATCCTAGGTGACGATCCGCCCTCTGTCCAGCCTGCCGTTCCCGGTTGTGGGCTTGTGGTCGAGTCTTCTGCTTCACGTCATCTCTCTTGTTCGCGGTGATAGCGATGGGTTACCGGACCAGATTTTCTTGGAAAACAACAAGGATGAACCAACCATCCAAATCCTCCATCACGATCCTTTTAGTTTCGGAGCTTTTCATCTTCTCTCATTTTCTTTCCTCGGGAAATCGATCACTGTTAGGGATGGGGGACTGTTACAGATTGGCGGAGACGAGTGGGGAAGCTGATGGGTTTTTTTTGGCATCTCTCGGTGGTCTAATTATAAATGGACACCTTGATTGGGAGAAGAGTCGTGGGGACTGGGGAATAACTAAAAGGGGAAGGTACGTACTGGGAATTGGTAACGGGTGGGGTTTTCTTTTATATTTTTTTTTTCCGTTTATTTTCTTTTATTTTGCTGCTGGGAAAATGATGCTTATTATTATTATTATTATTATCATTATTATCATTCCTCAATTTATGGTTGAACCCTTTGTACGTAATCGTCAAGCGAATCATTTGGTTGACCCTAGACCCAAATGTCGGGGTGTTACAACGAGCACGGGCTCCTTCATCACCTCTGCCTTCAAGACCTCGAATGCTTCTTGGCACCTTTCCGACCAATCCCACGCCTTGTTCTTCTTCAAGAGATCCGTCAAGGGTGCTGCAATGTTGGAGTAGCCCATGATAAACCTCCGATAGTAGTTGGCAAGGCCGAGGAATGACCGCAACTCTGGCACCTTCGTCGGCGGCTCCCATTCTTGGATTGCCTGCACGTTCGCTCCATCCATCTTCAACTTGCCTCCACCAATGATGTGTCCCAAGAATGGAACCTCCGTGGCGGCAAATGTGCACTTCTCCCTCTTGACGTACAACTCGTTGTCGCGAAGGAATTGGAAGACTTGACGTAGATGCTCTGCATGCTCATCGAGTGTTTTGCTATACACGACGATGTCATCCAAGTAGACCACGACAAACCGGTCCAAGAATGGCTCGAACACTTGATTCATCAAAGTGCAAAACGTGGCTGGTGCGTTGGTGAGACCGAATGGCATCACAAGAAACTCGTAAGAGCCATACCTCGTCACACAAGCCGTCTTTGGCTGGTCGCCCTCTGCTATCCGCACTTGATAGTAACCCGAGCGAAGATCAAGCTTGGTGAACCACATCGCATCTTCAAGTTGGTCGAACAAGTCGGCAATGTTGGGAATCGGCCACTTGTTCTTCACCGTCAACTTGTTGATGGCTCTATAGTCGATGCACATGCGCAACGACCCTTCCTTCTTCTTTTGGAACAGCACCGGTGCTCCAAAAGGTGACTTCGATGGCCGCATGTAGCCTGCATCCACCAAGTCCTTGAGCTTCCTCCGCAATTCTTCTAACTCTAGTGGCGACATGCGGTATGGTGCTCGCGAAGGGGGCTTCGCTCCTGGCTCCAACTCGATCTTGTGGTCCACCTCTCTTCTTGGTGGCAGCTTCTTGGGCAACTCTGATGGCATCACGTCATCGAACTCTTCGAGGACGCCTTCGATGATGGGAGTTGTGATTCCCATTGAGCCTCATTCTTTCTCCATTTTCAAGGACACAAGAAAGGTTGGTTCATTCTTCTTGAACCCCTTCAATACCTGCATGGCCGATAGAGCACTATGGGGGCCATCTTCTCTCAAGAGATGGACCGCATGGAACTCCCCCTCCTTCTCCAAGCACATCGTGTTGGAGTTGGGCTTCAAGAGCACTCCCTCCTTGTCGAGGAATTTGATGCCGAGGATGACTGGGTGATCGTCCATGGTGACGATGCATAAGTCGATGAGGCCTTCCCACTCGCCAAGCTTCACTAGCACGTTGTGAGCAACTCCATGGATTGGGATCGACTCCGAGTTGATCGTCTTGAGCCTCCCTTTCCCTTTCTCGTAGGCAATACCCAGCCGATTTGCCTCCTCGATGCGAAGGAAGTTGTCCGTGGCACCGGTATCCACCAAGGCTTTTGACTCGCCTTGCATGAATTGCACCAGAACATAGCACCTCCCACGCTTGCTCTCCTTGGCGTCGGTCTTCACCGCGCCAAGCTTGCGGATTGAGCCAATCTTGGCCTCTGCCACCTTGGGCTCCTCTTCTTGAGCTTCTATGGCCGCCAATCTCGCCCTTCTTGGGCAATCCCGCACTCGATGTGGTCCGTCGCAAAGGAAGCAAGACACGGGCTTTGGTTCGTATTACCTCCTTTGCTCGACCCACCTTGGTGTTGTTGAGTGCGAGGACCCTCCTTGAAAGGCTTCTGCTGTTCTCCACCCTTGTTGGGCTTTGAACTCTTCTCTTTGCCGCTGCTCTCTTGCCTTTTGTACTCAACAAAAGACTCTGCCGTGGCCATGGCATTTGCAAGGTCTTGCACTCCTCGACGTTGCATCTCCATCTTGGCCCATGGTTGCAGCCCATCAAGAAAGCTGTGCATGGCCTCCTTGTCTGTGATGTCCGGGATCTCTAGAAGCAGATCCGAGAATTCTTTCACATATTCTCGAACTCCACCCCTCTGGGTGAGTCTTCTCAACTTCGAACGGGCTTCAAACTCCATGTTCTCCGGGTAGAACTGCTTCTTGATTTCTCTCTTGAAATCTTCCCATGTTACTGTAACACCCTACCCTATATGTATTACCTAATCATATTGTTCATACAATTGCAGCGGAAATAATCTCGGGTGTTACATTAATTATCAAAATTTACCCAAATAAAATTTCGACATGAATTACTCGCGTAATGGGCTAACAGTTCTTCCATCTGATCCTGCAAAATAATTCATTTAAATCCATGCATTCATAGACAAACATATACACTCACTGTCATATGCATTGGTTTTTCATAGCCATAGTCACAGTTTCATGTTACACAACTGCATACTATACTGATACATGCCATAATCGTCACAACTTACATAATTACACAAATATACACATATCATCAACTTTCCACACATGTGGATATCTCACACTACATCAGAAGCTAGTATGCACATGAAAAACGTTCTCAAAACATTTTACAAAAAGGTGTGGATCACTGGCCAAAATCCCGAGTAGTAGTCCAAGCACAGAATAGTTGAAGACCATACCTCATCTTGCCTTCAACTCTTGCTCAGCTCCCACCTATACAACTATCTACTGCTGCTGATGACGATGATCTGCTTACACATGGCATAAGCAGAGAAAAAGGATAAAGAGGGTCAGCTTATAGCTGAGTGAGATAATCATAGCATCGTGAGTTCATAACAGAGCATACCTCTACCATACATATAGCAAATAAGCCAAAGCACTAGGATCAGACCTCAGCCATCCGACATCTCAATAGGCAAAAGACTCAACCACATTGACTTATGCATATGCATCTTATCATGTTTTACTTATAGGCGCCTGGCTACTCCCATGCTATTAACTCTCCCGGGAAACATACCCCACATCCCGTCGGATGTAGTCATACATACCCCAACATCCCGTCGGATGTGGTCATACATACCCCACACCACTATGGGTGTAGTCATACCCCGACACCACTCTGGGTGTGGTCATATCTCGTAAGAAATCTTCAGTCACCACCACATGAGAGGTGTGACTATCATACATATCATAATAGAGTAATAGCATAGGGAGCCCTAATTACTATGTAGTTGACCGTGAGACCACAACACTCATATTTGGTATCCTTATACATGATTCATATCTCATCTTGCTTAATCATAAATCATTACTTGCACATGTACTTGACCTGGCCATAATTGGCTCAACATAGGTAAACCAGGAGTCGTATAATTGCACTTCCTCGGGATAAACCCTCGTGCAAATCATCCTCCTTAAACATCATAATATCACCAGGAGATATATATTTTTCCCACTTGTACATCCAAATACATCAATCATGAAATGTCATACCCAATCACCTTTTCGAATCATCAGAAGACATATCAACAGTCAAGCCCACAATTTGCAACATATACGAAATCATCAGCATAAACAAGGTTCATATCGATTAGGGCAAGTCAATAATATCATACAACAATCCAGGGTTCAACAGATAACACAAAAGTTCATACACCCCTAATCATGCCATTCTAGTTCACCTAGGTCAATTCTAAGCATCAACATAATTATCGTGATATGACAAACCCGGTATGCCGTGCTAATCCCTCACCAATTCTGGTCGTTCAAACACCGATTTAAACTTCCCGTACTAAAACGTCAATTTCACGAACGAACCCCGAATTAAAATCCGAGACCGTCCTAATATCCCCTGCAGTATCCCCGTCAATATTAGTTCTAGGCTCCGGGTCAAATTCTCGATAAAAACACATCAAACCCTGCCTGGAGCTAAATTTAGCGATCCCTGCTCCGACCTAAATAATTGACGAAATTCAGGGATTAGAACTAGAGGATTGATTACCTCGCTGCAGGAAGCTCGTATATGAAATTTGGGCTTAATCCGGCTTCCGAAATCTCCGCACCCCTAATTTCTTCGATCAGAAACTCAAGAAATTCCTGATCCAAAAACTCGTTTGAAAGCTTTAAATCGATAAACTGCGATGAATGGATGAATTAGGCGTTACTTACAAAAATTTTGGATCACTAAAGCTCAAGATTTGAGCTTTGGAATTTTGGCCGAGGTCCCCTGCGCGTTCCGCTTCTCTCTGTCTCACTCGGCACCGAAAAGGAAAAAGAAGGAGAAATGGAAAAGAGAGGGGAAATGGTTACAGGTGGGGGGAAAAAGGAAGGGACAGGGAATTATATATATGGCCCGGCTGCTTTTGTTTTATTTTATATTAATTATATAATATATATATATATATTATATAATTAATACGTATACTTATCCGATCGATCGATAATCCAATTTTCGCTGAAATACTATCAAAACGCTCGATTTTAAATCGCGAACTTTCTAGCGATCGAAATATGAGTTTTGCCGTAACGGGATGTTACAGTTACCATCACACAAGTACCTCTTCGACGTCCACTTCACGTCGCCTCCACCACACCATTGCAACATCAACCAAGTATAGTGGAGCGGTACGAAGTTTTACCTCATCCTCTTGGATGCCGGATGCCTTGAAGTATTGCTCAAGACTCCAAAGGAAGTTCTCTAACTCCCTCGCGTTCCTTGAACCTCCTAAGTTCTTCGGTCTTGGAACATCAACACGTGGGACAGATTGCACCGCGGCTGGTCCGTTAGCCATGGCTCTCTTCACGAGAGTGACCTCACTCTTGAGGTCTCCAATCTCCTCCTTCACGCCGACCAGCTCAGCCTGGACATGCTCTTTCACAACTTCAATGGCGTTGTTCACGGAGGCGGTGATGGTGTTGTTGATGAGGGCCACAAGCTCTTCTCGCATCCCATCATGGTTGATATCCAAGCTTGTCAACTGATCGGCCATTCCTTGAACATCTTCGGAAAGCTTCACCTCCATCCTCGAGACTCGCCTCTCTAGAGACTTGAGAGGATCACGAGTGCTCGACGTGCCTTTGGGTCTCGCGCCCGGGGTGGGCTCTCTTCCACATTGCTTCTCAACAGCATCGTCATTGACTTCTGATCCCGACATTTTTGGTGAGGCTCTTCCTTGTCGTCTGGCTATTGCTTCTACTTTGCTAGCACAAAGCCGAACGGGGCTCTGATACCACTTGTCACGACCTTAGTCTTGATCGTGCGGCCCTAGCTCTCAAATCCGTTAGAGCGCTAGGCAGCCTTTCTCTCAACTCACTTGCAAGCAAAGAACAAGAACAAAGACAAAGGATTGGGAGAACTCTCTAGTGTGTATTACTATAAAAAATGATGGAATGAGTTACAAGTGAGGGAGATGGCTCCTTATATAGGCCTCTCCTCATACAAGGCATCAATGCCCCTCATAATGTCCCTCTACATCAATACACCCCATTAAGTCCCCCCACTATGCACTCTATAAATGTCACCCATTATGTGACTCATAAGTGCACCATTAAGCTCTCATTTAGGTGGAGAATCCTAGGAGCATCTCTATGCTACTAGTCTTCCATAAATGCCACATGTGCATCCGCCATGTTGTCACCTTGTTGGCGCCATGTCATCTGCCACATGTGACAGTGCTCATCGGGGACAATCACATCATTGTCTTGAGGCTCACCCATGTCTTCCTCCTGATTGATTTGCAGCTGTGCTAGAGCCACCTCCGCAGCCAGTCGCGCCTTTAAAGCCCGCTTGAAGTTCCTACTAGTCCGTTCAAGCTCTTGGTGTAATGGCAGTAAGTCTCCCGACTGGCTACTGGTCATGCACTACCTGCACACAGAAAGCAAAAATAACCCATGAAGGCACAAAGGTGGAAGAGAGAGAATGCAGTAAAGAAAAAGCTAGAGTAATAAACTTTCACGTTTCCACAATAACCTAGAGGGTTACCGGCAATGGCGCCAAAAACTTGACACGCTAAAACACAACAGCAAACTACGACAAATTGTAATCGTAGTCCAGAAATGCAGTAAAGTGGCAAGCTCTATTTGTCAACCCGGGCTCCAGATCTACTGTCTACTCCGTGATTATCTATTATCTAGCAAACTAAGTCGAGTGATTGTATTTTAAGCAAAAGCAGTAAGAAAGCAGGAAATGGTTCGAAGTTCTTTAGCAAGGGAAGAGTCACTCAGAAATGAGTCTCCCTAGCTCCTTAGTTAGGTCAAAGTTGTAATTGCCCTTGGTTGATTTACCGTTGATTAAACTGCGGAAGATCCGACAGTAGCTTGGAATCTCTTAAGCTGGCCAAGCCCTCTTATACAGACTAACCGGCAGACGACTACCCTTCACCTGAATAGACTGTTGAGGCAATAAACACAGAACTCCACTACTGGAATTGGATTCCAGTATTAACTCTCGTATAACCAATCTACTACTACCGATTGATGAAGGTCTAACAACCTGATCAGGTTCTATCTATCTCAGCATGCAGCAGAGAAATCAGGAAAAGATGATCAAGCTTCAATTGACTCAATGAATCATGCATCAATTGATTAAAATCAATCAGTATATCAATCTAAAGTCATTACAATCAAGGTTCATAACACATGGAACTAGGGTTCTTCATAGCCAAGTGAGAGAAGGTTCTACTCCATAGAGAGAGAGGAAAACAGAAATCAGAGTAGTCTTACTCATAAAGATGGGGATAATCTGCTCTGGGATGTCGATCTTCACTCCTGGGGATGCAATCTGGGTTTCAATGGTGAGAAATCCAATCCAAATAGCTCCTAGGGTTTGTTCTTCGCACTCTCTCTCTCTATAACTCTGTTTTTTGCTCAAAAAAACTCGAATCCTCTTCTAAAGACCCGAAATTGGGTTAAAACCCAGAATTTCCCGACTACACGGCCAGGCCACACGGTCGTGTAGAGTTTCCACCTACCGTTGTGAAAAATGCAAAACGCGGCGTTTCAATTAAGTGGCTTCATACACGCTACACGACCAGAACTGCACGGTCGTGTGCAATCTCGGCCTGCCCGTGTGAAGGTCTCGGTGATTTCCACACGGCCACAAGTGGTCCATAACAGGGCTAGTGTGAATTGCCCGCGCAAAAGGATTCCACACGGCCACATAATACGGCCGTGTGGTTTTTAGGTCTGGCCGTGTGGTTTCCCAGCTTCCTGCCAAATGTCCAATCTTCATCCAATCAACCCCGAACTCGTTCCCAAACCTCCATTCACGTACTAGGACCTGAAATATCACAAACAAGAACAACCTAGCGTGAAATCGGCGTAAAACACGAGAAATGAGACTCAAATGGTATAAGAATGGTGGACAAAAACATGTGTATATATCAAGTCATCAATACCCCCACACTTGGGTGAAATCATAAGGATCCATGATCCGATACCTACAAACACAAAAACACTAAAAAGGAAAACCAAACACACCCAAACCACACTTCTAGACGAAGAGTGGTAAACAAAACGCACATGAAACACAAAACACAAACATAAAGGCAAGAAAGAAAATGCTAGAGTAACACTAAGCGACCTTTTCAAAATAATGGACCGCGGTTCCCCGGCAACGGCGCCAAAAACTTGACTCGCTCAAAACTATACTGCGAATTATATCCCGGCTAGAGCCCAAGTTTTTAAACTCTAGCCGGGTGCAGTATAGGGCAAGTATTTAATTGTCAAACCCGGGCCGGTCCATGTACCCTACTTCAATCGCTTAAGTTGTTATCTAGCAAAATAGTTTTGGGTTTAAAACTATGAAAACTACAAACTAAACAAGCAAGGAAAGTAAATGGAGGAGAATTCTAATCGAGAGGACTTCACCCGGTATTGCTCCCCCTAGTCTCATGCTAAGAAGTGACAAACAAAGCTCTAGTGTGAAGGACGTGTTCATACACCGCGAGGTGGGTGCAGCTAGCTAAGGACAAACTCCCTTAGTCGATCAATGAAGGAAAATCAACAAATATAAGCTAGGAGAACTAGCTCTCTTAACCGTTAGGTTAAGGATTGTGATTCATAGGTAGGGAACCTAGCCCTCTTCACCGATCAACCAAGGAGATCCCTAACTCTCTTAGTTAGCTAATTGAGAATCATTGCAACAAGTTATAAAGCTAACTCACTTAACCTTTCGGGTAAGGGTGACAACGATAGGCTAGGAAACCAAACCCTCTTGACTAGCCGACTAGGGATTGCAAACCAAACCCTCAGAACTAAATCCGGTCGGCGGAGAGACCAATCCCGGTGGTATCACGAACCTACTCCGATACTTGAGATTTTGTTCTTAAATCAACCTAAAGAATGTTACCCAAGTGGCTAAGAAGTCTAGCTTCCTATTGGACCAAAAGGGGATTTCCACCCTCTATGTCAATTTTACCCAATATTGAGTTAAAGCTAGCACACTCAATCATCCATGAATAATACCTCAAATATCATATAAAACACTCAATCAACACAATAGGTTCATGCTCTTACATCCTAACACATAGAGAGAGTAGGAATCACAATACCCCAAGTGAGTAGGTAGGCTATTCCATAGCTAGACAAGAGAAAACAACAAAAGGGGAAGAAATAACCATGAAGTGATGCCAATCTTTCCTCCTTGTTGCTTGAGACACCCTTGAGATGAAGAAATCTTCAATCCTCTAGCTAGGAACAAGCCCAAAGCTCTTCCTTTGATGTGCAATTTCTCACTCTAGAAGAAACCCTAACATCTCACTAGAATCCTCTTTATTCTGAAAAATGAAAACCTAACCTAAAAATGAAGCTCTCTTTTCTTCTTCCTTTCAGCTCTCCCTTTATAGTGAGATCGAGTTGAGTTCACGGCCTTCCACTTCACGACCGTGAACACCTAAACGCGCCTGTGAACTTAGTGTCGTCTCTTAAACACCCCGCTTCACTTCCCGGGGTTCACGGTTTGTGCTCAAAGTTCACAGTCTTAGCGACCGTGAACTGCCTTGTCGTTAGTAATCTCTAGAACCCCCCTGGATGCCTCGCTGTTCACGATCCAGGCAACCGTGAACTCGCAGCTCTGACTGTGGACTGCGGTTGGTTCCTGGACGCTTGCGCTTCACTGTCACGGGGATCCTAGGCTAGTTTAGAGAGGAAACCTCTTTAGATTAAAAGGCTCATTATTGAGATGGGGTTCTTGGGTATTTCATGCCTAGGCTAGTTTAGAGAGGAAACCTCCTTCACCCAAGAGGTTTGGTTTCTTGGGCATTCAAAGCCTCCTAAACTAGTTTAGAGAGAACCCACCTTAACCTAAGAGGCTCATTTCGAGAAAGGTTTCCTTGGGCATTCAATGCCTCCTTAACCTAAGGGGCTCTACTAAAGATGGGTTTCCTTGCGCATTCTATGCCTCCTAGTCTAGGTTAATTAAAGGGCAAACCTCCTAATTCGTATTAAAGACTTAGGGTTTGGTTGTGGGTGGCCGTCCGAACTCCAATTCGAGGGTGAAGTCTTACCATTCCTTAGTCGATAGGTTGAGAGGGTCACATCAGTGGATTGGATCGTATCCCATTCTTCAACCTAGAGTCTAAGAGGGTAACTTTGGTTTCTTGTTAGACTTCCCTGCTGTTTATGACCCCCTAACCACACATGAACATTCGATTCTTCAAGTCATAATTGTTAGCTAGGTGGAGCAACACCCGGGTGAAGCTTTCTCAACTAGAGTCAAATCCATTTTACCTTTGTAAAGTAAATTAGTTTTCAACCTTTGTTTTCACCAAAACTGATCCACTAGATAATGTTTCAAACAGTCAAAGTAGCGGTACATGGAATGGCCCGGGTCGATATTTAAACATACTTGCCCTATATTGCACCTATCTAAGGTTTATACTTGGACCTTAGGTGGGATTTTATTATGATAGTTAGAGCGAGTCACCTCGCTTCAAGCAAACAGTACTCACAAGTCACAATCATACAACTTAATGAAAACCAGACTATTTAAAAAATATAATTCTAACTCGAAAATCATAAAAAATTAAAACTCACAAAATATTACTCCTAAGTGAACTTATTTATCTTGTTACGCAAGAGTGCATACAAGCAGAGCAAAAGCATAAAACATTTTGCTGAACTAGAAGCGTAAAAGCGTAAGCGTTTACGCTTTAAAGTGCAATTTTGTCCAATTTTATACACTTCCGGAGTGCTTGGCTCCATCATGATTTGACATTCTCCCAATTCATGGTTAGGACTCGAACACCAATCACAAACCATAGCCGAGCTTTTCCCTTGTTTCCTATCATGCAATATCACCTTGATTAACTCATCAATCTTTGCCGCAAGTGGAGGATTTGCCTCGTTGGAGTGCACTCCACTCTCCCGAATCTTCCTTCCGCACCTTGTCATTCCCCAATCATAACCCTTGCGGCCATTTCTTCAAACAATGCCGTCATTTGGGGTGGAGTCTTGTTGAGCATATCCCCTTGGCACAAAGAGTCAATGAGTGTCCGGTCTTCTTGGAAGAGACCACTGTAGAATGTCTCAATCTGGAATTTCTCACCATAACCATGGCGTGGACATTGGAGAAAGAGATAAGAATACCGCTCACACACATCCCTTAAAATCTCATCATTCTTTTGAGCAAAGTGGGTGATCTTCTTCTGACACTCTACTGTCTTGGAAGGTGGGCAATACCGATTCATGAACTTGGTCAACAAGTGATCCCAAGATGTGATTGAGAGCGGAGGCTTATTGTTCAGCCAACTTCGTGCCTTGCCACTTAGGGAGTAGGGATAGAGTCTCAATCTAATACCATCTCAATGCACTTCATATATCTTCAAGTCATCTTTCAACTTGAAGAACTTATTGATGTGCTCCCTTGGGGACTTGTCTTCAATACCATGATATTGAATGTTACTCTTGTAACGCCCCGATACTTTTACTCAACCGAAATACTTATGTCTCCAGAGCCGGTTAAAAACAAAACTCAAAATTAAAATACAACTCAATCATTTCCAAGAACAACATCAAATGCGATGCCCTAAACACGTGGGCGACTTAAAAAAACATGGTCAGTAAAGATTAACCTTTGAACCTCCAGTAATACTCATAATCATAAACATAACTAACTAACAAACTCTAGTTCTAACTCCTCACTGAGCTCCTTGAGACCTTGTCCATGTTGGTACGACTGCTCCTCATTCTGCCTCTTCTCGAAAATCACGCCCGTTAACCCTTCCTCGACCTAGTGAGTGAGAAGGGGTCTATCTCGTCGTTACTTCCTAAGGTCTTTGCCCTAAGCAAATCCTTACCAAACACATTATTTGGGTTCTTGACTTAGACAAAAGCCATTTTCGTTTTCATCCTTTATACTTAGTTATCAAACAGTCTATAAGAGATCTCTGCTCCTATCTTATCTTTAGAATTTCCTGACTTATATTCTTAATCCATAGACACCAAAACTAGGGACCACCGCGTTACGTCTCGCTGTCCGGTGTCCCTACCCTAGTATGCCAACCGCGTTACATCGCGTCGTTCGGTTGCATACCCAAACTCGGCAATGATACTACGTTACGTCTCGCCGTCCAGACCATGCCCGGTCAACTACTACGTTACGTCTCGCCTTCCAGTAGTGACCCCAACATACACGATCAAATGTTGCGTTACGTCTCGCTGTCTAGCAGTGATCCGACCATCTACTGCGTCCAGTAGTGGCCCAACCGCCCGGGGGTTCATTTTACCATTAATCAACTATTAGAATCATACATCCATACATTCATACATAGCACAACGTGTGCCTCCACCCTTACAAGCGGTCGGATGCCTCACACACATATCGCGCATTACTAAAAAATTAACTAATTAATAACTTGAACGAAAAGCATAAAATAAAAGACATACGACAGAGATTTTACCCCCTTTACACTCACCTAGAAAAGACGACTCCTCAATTCCTTCCTCGAAGAAACCTCTCCTTAGCCGGATTATCTTGGGTAAACCTATTAATAAGAATCCATTTTCTTAGACGACCTTTCTCGATTTAAAACCCCTTTTGAATCACTAGAACATCCTCTCCTCTAAATCCAGACCTCGAGCCTGGTCCCAAAGGTCCCTTAACCCCCTTTAAAAATTTTCTAGAAATAATCCCTTCAAAACCGACCATTTTTCTTAATTATTTTTATCTTGGATGAATTTTTCACCTAACTTGAACCTTCTAAAAATTCCGGATTATAATTTTTCCATGTCACTCATGAGCACCTATATCCTGGAAAATTATCGAACCCTTAAAAACCTCTCAGAAAGATTTTTATTTAATTAAACATTCTACCAATTTCTAAAAAATAGAAATACATTTTCAAAAATCCCCAAATTAGCTTTCAGCCATATCCTAGACCTCACTCAAGTTATAAAAATTTGAAACCTAAGAAAAAACACCCACAGAGGCTCAAAACAATTGAAAACATCTAAAATACGTTTCTGGAAATTCCCAGCAGCTTTAGTGACCTCCTAAAATCTGTCACTAAAAGCCTGTAAACTCTGTTGCTAAAAACTCAGAATTGCACCCTCACGAAAAATCCACAAATTAATCGATCTAACTCAAAGGGATCGAGTTCCCTTACCTCTAGAACGTGCCTAGGATTAGATTGGATGACCTGAGACGTTAATCTCATCGATTTGCTTTCAATTAAATCCCGATTCCTTCTCGTCACACTTTTGAATGATTGGGGATCCTGGTTGACTGGACCCGCGTGCGAGAACTAAGGTCGTAACTCGTCGTACGTAATCGTCAATTCAACTGATCACGTATTAAGGTCGAACCTAAACTCAAAGTTTGGAGTGTTACAACTCTTACTTATGGTTATGAGGCCTGTCTTGATTTCGGAGTTATTGGCTGCCACGGACAGATGTAGAATGTTCAACTGGATGTACGCTACCTGTGGAGTCATATAATAGCCCATCGTCCTCGCTCCATCACCTCCTTGTGCAGCCTCGTTCGCCATCACAAGGTCTTCAACTTCAACATCTTCTTCAAACAAAACTTCCTCCTCAAATCCAACTTCTTCCTCAACTTCAAATTTGGGTTCAACGTGAGGTTGTACGCAAACTATGAGCCATTTTCTTGCTTTCCTTAACTCCCTCTCTCAAGATAGGTGTTAGAGAGTACGATTGATGTTGCGTCTAACGGTGCTAAAGGTGGTGGGTTACTTTGGGTTATACACCTCCTGCACACATTTCACACAACACAACCCAAACCCGAGCATGCAAGATCCAATAAGTGAAATTTCAACCTTATGACGAGAATCAAGGATTTTAGGACGTGAAAAATAGTACAAAACCAACTTTTGTACTAACGAGGTAAGTGCTCTAATGGGAAAAATGCTAGTATCCAAAGGAGAACAAGAAAGTAGGCCACGACAGTCCCCACTGTTCCACTGTGATGAAACACTTGTGGGAATAAGAAAGCTTGGTACCTTCCGGTTGAGATGGATCATAAGGCATATTGGGAAATTAAATCCCTCAACTGTGATGAAACACTTGTGGGAAATGAGAGGAGGCTGCAACTGATGGAACAATAAGAATGGAGGCTTCAAGCTTATGAGAATACTCGAATTTACAAGGAAAGAACGAAGCGATTCCATGATTCTCGACTTCGTCAGCACAAAGAGTTTATGGAAGACAAAAAAGTACTCCTTTACAATTCCAGGCTTCGTCTATTTCCAAGGAAGCTCAAATCTAGGTGGTACGGACCTTTTGTAGTCACCAAAGTTTTTCCGTACAGAGTTTTTCAAATACCCAATGCCAAAAGAGGAGAATACAAGGTGAATGTCCATAGACTCAAACTCTATCTAAGTGGAGTGTTCAATCAAGACAAGGAAATCCTCCTCCTATCAGAACCCTGACATCCACAGAACATCCGTCTAGCTTATGAATTTAAAGAAGCATGTCGCTATCGTAAATAAGTTAGCAATCGTATTTTACTAACAGATTATGGTTTTGTTAATTTTATATGTGTGAAGACGTTGTTTTCCTCTCATACACCTATTAGCACTTACTTTATTTATCTATATATCGACCTTGAACTCCTATTCATCTTTCTTTCTTGTTTTGCTAATATCCTCCCTTGTTCGTGAATGTAAGACGTTGATGAATGCTAATGGGAGTGTATGCTAATGATCATGCCTTTGTTGTGGTGATGAATGGTGAAGTATTAGTGTTTTTAGAAACTTGAATGCACACCCAAAAAATTTCAAATTTGAGGGCTTCAAAACACCTTGTCCTTGCAATTGCCTACTCAATGTGCTTTGATTTGACTAGATTGATTGATGTGTTGTGCATCTCAGGTGATAGTTGCAAGGTTTGAGTATTGGTACCTGAGGGATTTTACTACTTTCCTCCTCTAGTGTGAGTCGATAGTGTTTGCTATCTTGGGAAGGCATTGTGTGCCGGATTCTCTTTTTTATTATGTGAACTAGGAACTTTTTCAACTTGTTCTTAAAAATAGAAAAGAGGTTCTCACGTGAATGGCAACCGGGCAAAGAATTGAGATCAACCGTCAAAGGTTTGATCTCTTGGCTCGAAGTGCCCTTCGAGGATGTGTTTGGGGTTTAGGTAGCTTTATTGCGTCCCGATCATCTCGTACTACCTACCATCCCCAAACACCTCTCCTCCTCACGGATTCGTATGATAAGGACCAAAGGTACCTTTTAGTGATTCATGAGACCTCATAGCTCTCGTTTGTAGCCAACATGCGTGGCAACCCAATGTGGAATGCAGGCTGGGATGTAGTGCTCGGGCTAAGACGAATCCAACTATCAATATCCCCACATTGACCTTGAAAGGGAAGGCTATGATTCATCCACTCTTGGTCATGAAGGAGAAAAATGAGACCGAAAAATAACAAATCCTACACCAAAAGAAAGAATAAAATCACCGCTTATAGTTATATTAGTCGTTTGTTGTCGGAGAATCCCAGAGCACATTTTCAATGATCGGCCTAAGGTAGTAGATACGGTCCTCACACGAGAGTTTGTGATTGTGCAGTAGGAAGGTAGTAGCGTTCATTCATCCCCGTATACTCTTATCTATGCAATGAAGAACTAGCATGCATGCCTCATTGATTCATCTATCATATTGCATTAGGTTTGAGTAAGTTTGTTTGGGGACAAGCAAACGCCTAAATGTGGGGGAGTTTGATAACACCAAAATCGATGTTTTTTGCCCTCCATTTTAAGATATATTTTGTGTCAATTCATGTGCTTACGCGTTTAAACTTTGTCAAATACATCCCTATTTCGTTCCTATTTTATTTTGATGTGATTATAGGGTGTATTAGTCAATATATGCAAATTAGGTACAAAACAAGGTCACAATTGTAGAAAAGGGGCAAGGATCAAAGATCGTGGCCTAGAAGCCAAATATCACGGCCGGGATTTCCAGTCATGAAGACTCGCTGACGATCGTGCCTACAAGCCAAAGATCGCTACCACGATCTTGAATTCCCAAGGCGCGAACTTCGCAAAGAAGGAGCCTTGGATAAGTAGAGAGTTTCCCCAGTCGCGTCACGACCAACGTTCAACTTGACCACGAGGAAGATCACGGTCACGACTCGAGGATCGCGACTGCGAAGTCACCCAATGATCTTCCTCCTTTAGAAGGCCATGACGATGTCGTCTTAAGATCGCGGCTTATCATCAAAAGATCCCGCCCGTGATCTCCCAGCCTCAGGCTGCGAACTTCCCTGAGTCCAGAATGCCTATAAATAGAAGACCCCTTTCCCCATTTCAAGAGAGCTGATTTTGGGTGAAATTTCTGGATCTAGAGAGAGAAAAGAGAGAGAAGCTTAAGGGAGAAGAAGAGAAGGAGAAGAAGGAGGATCTTCCCCAACTTCAAGTCTTCTTTCTATTTCTCTCATGTATCTTCTTCCCTCCTTTATGGAGTAGCCCTCTAAGGTACTAGGAGTTCTAAACCCCAAACCCTTGTTTTAGGGTTTATTATCTATGTATGGATATTTTAGGGTTTGAATGGATGAATGTGTTTGTCTACTAAATTCTTAATGCCACTCTTTCCTAAATGATGACGCTTGGGAAACTGGGCCCAATCTTTCCTCTTAGCCTGCTTTATGCTACCGCACTGGGTACGGAGTTCTAGGGTTAGAAGGGTATGCACCATCTGGCGAGTTTAGGTTAGATGAGTGAATGGTGGCCTATAGTGGTCGAGGAGACCGAACCCCTGCTATAGGTAGCCTTCCTAGATGAAACATAGGATAAAACCTCAGTGTGGACAGTGGATAGTGTCCATTGAAATGAGCCATAGGCTTAATGCCCCACATAAGATAACCTAGATTGAAGTGACTAAAACATGGGTTTAGGGGAGGCGTACTCGGAGGCATGTGGATAACGACAAAGTCCAACAGAAAAGATCTCACTCACCACATTCAATAACCCTAAGTATCTATACATGCATAGTATCCCTAAGCTAGGGGGAGGATTAGTTCCCTAAAGTACCTGCTTTTAGCTTTGATCAACCTCTACACTAGTGTTTCCATGTATCCTCCACTCAAAACCTCAAAAACCGATTACCTCATTAACAACAAGGTGGGAAGTAGGCTAGGGTACCAGGACCCGAGTAGAATACGACCTTGATTACCATTATACGACAATGACATCCTAGGTTAAACTTGGCTTGGGATGGGATAGTTGTTGATACGTGCAAACCACTGACAATAACATGCACGGATTCAAAGTGATCAAATGATATGATTTCATCTCATACGTGTGTTTGTCTATGATAGATTCATTCCCTGTAGGTCATTGTCAGTGGTTGGCATGTCTCAATAACTACCCCATCCTAGGCCAGTATAACCTGAAATGGCATTGTCATATAGTGTCAATCAAGGTCGTATTTACTCGGTTCCTGGTACTCTAGCCTACTTCCCACATTTTTGTAACCTAGCCGATCGGTTTGAGGAGGGCTGTGTTGGAGAATTCAAGTGAAATAACTAGTAGAGAGAAAAAACAAGAATAAAAGTAGGTATCTTTGGGGAATTATCCCTCGCCCTAGCCTTGGTCTATCATGCAAATGACTAAACATGTTGGGTTAAGCAAATGTGGTGAGTGAGCTCTTTTTCATGGGCTTTCGTGATTATCCACACGCCTCCGAGTATGCCCTATCTACCCTTGTCACCACAGTATAGGCTCACGTATCTGGGTCTATAAGAACTTAGCTCATTTCAATGGGTACTACCCACCATCCACACCGAGGTTTCATCCCGTGTTCCATCTAGGAAGGCGTTCTTGTTGTAGGGGTACGATCGCCTCGTCCACCACAAGACCCTATTCAACCATATAACCTTAATTTTCTAGATGGCACATACCTTTCAAATCCTAAAACTCCATACCCGGCATAGAAGCTCAAGTAGGCTAGTAGAGAAGATTAGGGTGACTGACCCACCACAATTAAAGTATGACAAGCATTAAAATCAACTAGACAAACACATTCATTCAAAACCCCAACACATTTATTCATTACATAATAGCCCTAAAACTAAAGTTTGGGGTTTCGAACCCCTTGTACCTTAAGAGACTACTCCATAAAGGAGGGAAGAAGATACATACAAGAATTTGGGGAAGACTTGATGTTGAGGAAGATGCCTCCTCTCTTCTAGCTTCTCCTCCTCTCGTCCTTACCTTCAGCTTCTCTGTCTCTCTAAACTAGAAATTTCTATCTCAAAATTAGCTCTCCAATAATGGGGGAAGAGGTCCTCTATTTATAGACTTAAGGGGGACGAACAAGTTCGCGGCCGAGCAGGGGGAGATCACGGTCGCGATCTTTGTCTTCGAGGCTGCGATCTTTAGGCATCACAGTTTTGGTTTTCTTCTCTTAGGCAATTCTTTTCTTGTGGGTTGACTTCACGCTCGAGATCCATGAGTCGTAGCCGCGAACTTCCTCGTGGCCAGGAGAGGCGGTGACCGTGATCAGACTGACAAAAATTTCAGTTCCTTCTCGATTGGCTTCTTCACTAAGTTCGAGCTCAAGGGCTCTAGTTTTGCGGCCGCTAACTTGGCTTCTTAGGCCGTGATCTTCACCTCTGTTTTGTAGTATGCTTTCTCGACTAAGATCTTCCCCTTCAGGTCGTGATCATCAGCTTGCTACCAATGTTGCTACACTTGTGCCCTTTTTTGTACATAATTTGCATATATATCGTCTAAAACACCCTAAAATCACATCATAATCAAAGAGGGATGCAATCTATGATATTCTTCTGATTACGCACATAAATTAGCACGAAACAATCCTAAACGCGAAGGGTAAATAATACCAATTTGGGTGTTATCAAACTCCCCCACACTTAGGTGTTTGCTTGTACTCAAGCAAATGTACTCAAACCAATGCAAATTGATTGACAAATTAATGGGGGATGCACTCTAGTTCTTCATTGCATAAAGAAGAGTAGACGGAAATGAGTAAACATTACAATCATCACATTGTGCAAGCACAAACTCCTTGGTGAGGACCATACCTTCTACCTTTGGATGAACACTAGTGGTGTGCACAAGATGACTTCTCAACAACAATTAAGCACAAGAACTCTTGATGGTGCTCTTTTTATTCTTTCTTTCAATTTAGGATTTGTCTTTTGTTGGTCTCCTTTTTCAACGTTGATGCACATTGCACCAAAATTTTGCAAAATCTTTTTGCAAGAAAGCATCTTTTCCTCATGGCCAAGAGCAGATGGAATGGACTTCCCTATCAATATCACATATGGGGGAGTTGATGGGCAGATTCGTCATAGCTCAAGCCCCACTTCCTAGCCTGCACTCCACATTGGGTTGCCAAACATTTTCGGGACAAACAAGAGCATGAGGTTTGTTGAATCGCTAAAAGGTACTTTGTACCTTGCCATATGATTTCGTGAGGAGGAAAGATGTTTGGGGGATGGTAAGTAGTGAAAGATGATCAAGATGCGGTAAAGCTATGCGGTCCCCAAACATATCCTCAAATGGCACTCCAAGCCAAGAGGATCGTTTGCCTCTCACGTGAGAATATCTTTTTCAAAAGTTTTTTTTTTTCAAAATTGAGCACAAATTTGTAAAAGTTTCGAGTTAAAAAATTATGGGGAGTCCCGCACACATGGTCTTCCTAAAATAGCAAACATTATCAACTCACCAAAGAGGAAGAGGAGAGTAAAACCTCTTATACACCGGTACTCTAATCATGAAACTACTCCCTAGCAAGCACAACACATCAATCATCTATCAATTCAAATCATATTGAGTAGGAAGTTGCAAGAAATAAGGTGTTTTTGAACCCTCAAATTTGAAATTTTTTGGTAGTGCATTCTAGGTTCCAAAACATAATCAATAAGTCATTCAACACCACAAACAGACACAATTTCTAGCATACACTACCATAAAAAATCAGCAAAGTCTTTCATTCATAATCAAGGGATAACACTAGTGTTTCATGGCTCAGTCAATCATGATAATTATTCAAACATTCACACACATCCCCCCAGGTCGATGTCTTCCTGGTGGTTTTCACAATGATAAAGTGCATAAGAAAGAGAGTAAGACGATCATAAGTCATAGGTACGATAAGTATATAATACAAGTATGGTTACTACTAGTAGAAAAATATTTTAAGTACAAAAATTTAACAAAAAGAAAGCAATAATTAAACATTATTTTAAAGAAAAATAAAAGAAGAGAAAAGAAAAGATAGAACTTACGCCCTGGATGCCTAGTAGTTAAATCCTCCTCAGAGGGTCCTTCTTCTTCTTCTTAGAATGGCAAAGGGGGAGGTGAGCGAACAAGTTGGGGCGATACATCTTCAATTGGGATATTATGCTTCTCCATTATAGCATGGACACACGCCATAATATTGAGTCGTGCTTCCTTCTCCCTCCTTTAATTGTGAAAGATCACAGCTATCATTGCTTAGACTCGGAGATCCCATGCAAGGTTTAATGTTGGCGAAACCAGATGAGAAGTGGATGAATGTCCCTCTCCTCCCTCATACATGCTTTCAACTTATTCTTTCTCGTTGACTAGTCCTCTTCGTCCTATTACCGCTGTAGCTTCCGAAAGATGGAACACAATACCCTCCATATCCAAGGTGTTGGTGGTTGGAAATGGAAGTCCACGTACTCTATGATTTCGCCCTAAATGTACACCTTTTATCTTCGTTTCTCTTTGACGTTTGTGGCATTTGAGCTCCCAAAGGTTGGTTTTACGCTAGATTTCTTGTGTTTCAATTTGTTTCAGAGTCTAACAGGTGAAACCAACTCCAGAGTCGAAAGTTGGAAGAAAAGGCGCAAAGACCGGGCAAAGAGGAGGATTCAGCCACAGTTCGCGGTCAAACATTGGAGTTCACGGTTGCCATGACCGTGAACCGGAACCACAAACTGTGAACCACGAAGCGTCAAAAGGAGTTTTAGAGGTTACTGACGCCGAGGCAGTTCACGGTCGCTAAAACCGTGAACTGGAGCAATTGACCGTGAACCCCTTAAATGAAGCTACATGTTTTGATATGTGTTCGCGGTTCGCGCCTGATGTTCACGACCGTGAACTGGGAGCGTTTTGACTATAAATTGAGAGCTGAAAGGAAGAAGAAGGGGAGCACAAAGTGAGAGAAACCTTCTTCTTCTTGAAATTGTAGAGAGAGAAAACATGAACCAAGAGGGAGAAGAGGCTATGGTTTGCTCCAAGTGAAGATTTGGAAGTTTCTCTTCAAGAGAGGATCTCTATAAGCACAAGGAGAGTTGGAAGCATCACAATGATGGTTTGTTTATTCGTCCTTTGTCTAGCATGGAGCAGTTTCCCTTTTCACTTGGGTGTTGTAGAACCCTAACTACTATCATGTAATTGATTGTGTGTATTGAATGGTTGTATGATGGTGGTGTTTAATTTTAGAATTGAGATATTTTTCATGGTGATTGTGCATTGTGTGTGCTTGTTAATCTATTGTGCTATTCTAACCTTGCTTAGAGAGAAACCCCTTAACTTAAGAGACTCAAATTGAGCTGGGTATTCTTAGGCATTCCTTGCCTCCTAACTAGTGATGGCAATGGGGCGGGGCGGGGCAGGTTCCTCAATTCCCATGCCCCGTCCCACGTTACTACGGGGTGGGGTGGGTAAAACCTGCACGGGTACGGGGCGGGACGAGTCGACCCACTCTTACTTGTTATTTGAAAAATAAACACGCAAATTTTACCTTTTTATGATAAAACGAAGGGGAAAACACTTTATGAATGAAAATACCGATAATAGAATTGGTAATTAACTATGACAAGTTGAAAGATTGACTCTAACTAGTTGAAGAAAATGCAAAATAGGAGAAATATGTATAGATACTATGAGAAATTGAGATAAAATGGGCTTAGAACGGGGCAGGACAGGTCGGAAGTAGATACCCATGCCCCGCCCCATGCTACTACGGGTCCGGTAATACCCGCCCCATTGCAGGCCAGGCTGGGGAATACCCGCAGAGCGGGTTGAAATTTCCATCACTACTCCTAACTAGGTTAATGAAGGGCTAACCTCTAACTTGAATTAGACACCAAGGTTAATTGCGATTATGGCGTCCAAACCTTGGCTTGAGGGAGAAGGTAAGTCAACCCTCAATTGCTTGTTCCAAGAGGGCTACACTGGTAGCCTATAATGCTTTCATTGGCCAAGCAATTGAGAGGATGATTTCTAACCATTATTGGACCTCTTATGGGTGATAATTTCATTGTCACACACCGGTTTATTGATCCCATGGTTCATGGTAGTTAGTTAGGGGGAAGAAACTCCCGAGTGAAGCTTCTCACCAAGAGTTTTCCACTCTTTTACTTTTCAAGTCTTGCTTTTAAATAGTAGATTGTAGAGATGTCAACAAACAACATTCCACTAGATAATGTCTCAAACAATTGAAGTAGGGGTACATGGGCCGACCCGGGTTGATAGTTAAACATACTTGCCCTATATTGCACCCATCTAAGGTTTATACTTGGGACTTAGGTGGGATTTTATTGTGATATTCGGAGCGAGTCAAGTTTTTGGCACCATTGTCGGGGACGTTCGGTCCGTTATCTTGAAAAGATTGTTTGGTGTTTATTTTTGGTTTTGCTAAGTGTGAAGTTTTTCTTGTGCTAGACGTGTTGTGTTCTTTAAGTGTGTGTAGGGAGGTGTATGACCCCAGAGCAATCCGACGCTTTAACACCACTAGACAAGAACATCAACCGGACTCTCCGACTTTTGGCTCGTGCGAGGGAGCTAGCGGAAGCAATAAGGAGAATTGAAGAGAGGGGGCAACAAGTTGGTCCCGGATTGGAGGAATTGAAGTAGATGTTGAGATGGCGGGAAATCAACATCGAGGTGCTAATCCGCTTCAGAACCAAAATGACGAAGCAGGGGCTTAGGAAAAACCAAGTACTATGGGCTATTACATGTCTCCACGAGCGGCGGATATCCAATCTCCCATCCAACATCCTCTGGTGGCTGCCAACAGCTTTGAAATCAAGCCAGCTCTTGTGACGATTCAAAACAACGCCTTGTTCCACGGGCTTGCCAATGAATCATCGCGAGAGCATTTTCAAAGGTTTCTTGAGCATGCGGGAAGCCTGAAGATAAATGGCGTCCCCGAGGAGGCATTGCAACTAAGGCTATTCCCCTACTCTCTTGCAGGGAAGGCGCTCCGATGGCTCAACAACCGACCAGCTCGATCCATCACCTCTTGGGACGATTTACTCAACAAGTTCATGACCCGATATTGTCCTCCTTCCAAGACGGCCGAGTGGAGGAAGAAGATCACTCACTTTGAGCAAGAGGAAAATGTGACATTGAGGGATGTATCGGAAAGATTCTCCAACTACTTCCCCCAATGCCCTCACCATGGATTCGAGGAGCAATTTCGGATAGAGACTTTCTATGGCGGTCTCATTCAAGATGATAAGATTCTCATCGACTCTCTTTGCCAAGGGATGTTGATGAACATGACCCCACTTTAACCGAACGAGTTGCTCAAAGATATGGCTCTCAGAGGATATGATTGGGGCTTTACAAGAAGTGGTAAGAGAAGCACTGAAAGAGGAGTGCGAAGTGTGGGAGAAAGTGCTCCACTTGAAGCAAAGCTTGACAAGTTGATCGAGGTGATCCTTGAGGGTAAGAAGCAAGGGAAGGAGTCGTTGGTGCCATACAATTGTGGTGCAAGTTCGGGCTATGAGGAAGCCGAGTGCCAAATGATGAATGAGGAAACGACCCATTACGAGCAACTGAACTCTATCTCCCTTGTGCATGTTGATCGGATGTCTTGTCTAGAGGAGCAAGTGACCACCTTTGTTGACTCCAGGTCTGAGAAGTTTGAAAATATTGAGAGGTTCATAGGGGAGGCAATAAAGAAATTCTCAACCATAGAGGCGGGATTGCAAAGTCACCAATCACTCTTGGCAACCTTGACCACAAGTATGAGGATTATCTTGCAGGCAGCTCTTTCCCATAAGCATTTCGATAAAGCGGGAGTAGGGCCGGTTACTCTTCAAAGTGGGAGAGAAGCGAATGAGCTACCTCCGAAGAAGAATCCGTCTGAGACAGAAGAGCAAGATGGAGCCTGTAGTTTCCCCGAACAACAAGTGGGCACAAGTGCAAACGGAGGGAAGAAGATCGGTTCGATTCCTCCACCGAGCAGAGGAGGGAAAAAGCAACTCCAACTATTCCCTACCCTTCTAGACTCTGCAATGACCGCATGGCGCAAGAGTTTGACTTACGGCCGAGAGGACCGAACCATAGGACTGATTCTACCGGCTCCCCTTAGTGCGTTGCGTCTTCCGTAGAGGGAAGAAAGAAGTACTCACTCACAGGAAACTTCGGTCAGTTCTCTCTCGAATAGGGTAACGGTTCACGGTGAAGTCACGAGTCGAATAAAAGGTAGTTAACTCTCCTTCCTTCATTCCCTACCTAAATTCGTCCGAGCGGCCCCTCCACGGATGCGGGAAGGAAAAAAAAAATATTCCTACCATTAAAAAATTTGCAATAGTTAACCAAGCAGTAGCCAAGAACAAAGGAGCAAGCCAAGCAAGGAAAGCTAACAAGGCAATAGAGCGCTCCCACCGTGCTCGATGCTGAAGCTACTCTGCCCTTCGGAACCCAAAAATAAACCCGGGCGCTTGGGAAGCTATGCAAAACCTGAATAAAGGAATATGCTTTCCAAAAGAGAAAGAGATCGTCCATCCACTCCGCTCTTTGGTCTGGGTAATACATCTTTTTGATGGATAATACATAGTAAGTGCTCTGTCGTCTTGCTCGTGCGTCTCGCTAAGAAAGTGTTGGAGGTGTTTACGTAATGTTAAACAATGAGCTCTGCGGTACTTCGCATTAAAAAATATTCTATCTATAAAAACGAAACGGAAGACTCTCTTATAAGGTCGTGTACGACAACGCGCGATATTTTTTCTAGATCCCCGGAGAAAGCAAGGTGCTGGAGGTAGCCCTTGAAGACAGGGAAGGGCTCTTCTAGCTGAAGCTTTAGATTCCGTGTCTTCCTCTGCGGAGAATAAATTTTCTGCATATGAAATAGCATCCATTTTGGAGTAACGGTAACGGAACTTACGTTACCTGTCGCCGATGCTTTCAATCTTCGTGTTCTCTTGTCCCCACAACAAGGAGATGAAAATCATTGGAATGAGGACTAAGCTCTACACTCCGCAGGCGCTAGCCAGGGAAATTCAGACAAAGAAGATAAAAAAAGAAAACTATAGTGGTTAGTAAAGCCCCGGAGATTCTATGGGAAATTGAAAACGTCGAAGTAAGCTGTGGCTTATAAATAGGAAGATGAGGAGATAAGGGGCGAAGGATATTCATGATAGTAGTCTATCTATACTCGCTCTCTTCGAGTTCGAAGAGCGGCATACCGAAAAAAGAAAGAAAAAGGAATACTACTTTAAAAAATAGAAAAAAGTATTCCCGCTGATACGAGATGCCCACTTCATGGAGTTGATGAACAAGTTGCACCTCAACATCCCTTTCGTGGAGGCACTCTCCCAGATGCCTAGGTATGCAAAGTACTTGAAGGACCTCCTCACCAATAAGAAGAAGCTGGAAGGGATGGATACAATGACCTTGAATGAAGAGTGCTCGACCATCCTGTAAAACCAACTTCCCACAAAACGGAAAGATCCAGGGAGTTTCACTATCCCTTGTTTTATTGGCAACATGTGCATAGGAAAATCCTTGACGGACCTAGGAGCAAGTATAAATGTGATGCCTAATAGGTTGTTTCAAAAGTTAGACCTAGGTGAACCTAGAACTACCAGGACGAATATCCAGTTGGCGGATAGGTCCATTGTGAGGCCTAAGGGTGTTGTCGAGGACTTACTTACTAAGGTAGGGCCTTTCATTTACCCTGTCGATTTCGTCATTCTAGACATTGATGACAACATCGATGTCCCCCTCATCCTGGGTAGACCTTCCTTAGATACCGCCAAGGCCTCGATTGATGTGCATGGAGGAAGAAGACTCAGCAGTAGGGGTACCTCGTCCGCCATGTCCACCACGAGGAGCCGGAGGTCTCGCCCTACAGAAACACCACAGAAAATCAATCCCTCGAACTTGAATGAATCCCTCAAAACAGTACACTATCCACCAAATCAATCCCTCCAAAAGTCAATCCCCCAAACTAGAATCAATCCATCCAAAATAAAAATCAAGCATCACACAATAATCACACAAACTACAAAATAAAAACAACTTACATAGGAATAGAATTGGAGCAGCCAAGCAAGCGGTCGGCGCTGCACTGCTCGTTTGCTGCGGATGGTAATCGGCGACTCGAGAAGGAGGAGCCAAGGTCAAGGGGTGCGGAGGACGCGGCGTCAGGGGAGGGTGGTCGATGATTCGAGGAGGAGGAGCATAGGTCGTGGGGAGCGGCGGAGGTGGATGTCGAGGAAGGGCGATTGACGCTTCGAGTAGGAGCAGAGGTCGAGGGTAGTGTCGGGTAAGCGGAGGCGGACATCGGGGGAGGGCTTCGGCGATTCGAGGAGGAGAAGCAGAGGTTGAGTGGAGCGGCGGGCAAGCGGATGCAGAGGTCAGGGGAGAGGGCGAGCGGAGGAGGAGGCCAGACGCGGAGGCCGACGGGGTCGGGCAGCACGGGCGGGGAAGGTTTCTAGTCTCTGGCGGTGGTGGATCAAGTGGCGTAGGAGCGAAGAGAGATCGATTGAGGCCGAGGGGGGACATGGGGGCAATTAGGGTTGGGCTTAGGGTGGTGCAGGGTTGTTTTGGAGGCTAGGCGAGATGGGTCAAGTAGCCGAGTAACCGACAGCAACCCGGCCCATCTCGCCCAGCCTCCAAAAACTGATCGCCCATCGGTTATACTGGTTTTGGGTTAGTGGATAACCGACGGATTTTGATGGTAACCGAATGGTTATCCACTAACTGAAAAATGGTTCTCCAGCCCTAACCGACATTATCGATTTAAGACTTTTAAGTAAAATGATGTCATTTTAGTGAATTTAATTAATAAAAAATAAAAAATAATTTATTTTATGAATTTAAAAGTTAAATGTTGATGTTATTTGTTGGATTCAAGTATAAAGTTTACTTATTGACATTAAATATTTTATTTAAATTTTGATGTTAATAGGTTTTCACATTTTTATATAGTTTATTAAAACGGTATGAATTGGCACAAACCGGGGGTATCATCGATAGAATCATTCAACTTGCTAAACCGACATGACGATATAAACCAGTGGTCAGACATACTTCGATCAGAGTGCTACTAGCAATAGTGGCGCATTATGACTTGGAGCTCGAGCAGCTAGACATGAAGACAGCTTTCCTACATGGAGAGTTGGAGGAAGAAATTTACATGACTCAGCCAGAAGGATTCGAGGTTCCGGGAAAAGAAGACTATGTTTGTAAGCTGAAGAAGTCCTTGTATGGGCTTAAGCAATCTCCGAGACAGTGGTACAAGAGATTTGACAGTTACATGCTTGAGCTGAGCTACAACAGAAGTCCATATGATTGTTGTGTATATCATAGCAAGGTGAAGGATGGTTCGATGATATATCTAGTTTTGTATGTGGATGATATGCTCATAGCTGCGAGGTCAAAGTCTGATATCCAAAAGTTAAAGGGGCTTCTCAGTGCTGAGTTCGAGATGAAGGATTTGGGAGCTGCTCAGAAGATCTTGGGTATGGAGATTTACAGGGACAGGTCGAAGAAGAAGCTTTTCTTGTCACAGAAGAGCTACATCCAGAAGATACTGTCGAGGTTTGGCATGTCTTCAGCAAAACCCTTAAATACTCCTAGTGCTTGAAATGTTCATATATCCTCTGCTTATGCACCACAGTCAGAGGCTGAGAAGGACTACATGTCGAGAGTCCCATATGCTAGTGCAGTAGGTAGCTTGATGTACGCTATTGTATGCACTAGACCTGATCTTGCACATGTTGTTAGTGTTGTCAGCAGGTTTATGATACAACCTGGGAAGGAGCATTGGCAGGCTGTGAAGAGGATCTCTCGGTACCTTAAGGGTACACCTGATGTGGGGATTAGCTTCGGAAGTGATACAGAGTGCTTGGTGTCTGGGTATTCTGACTCGGATTATGCTGGGGATGTTGACACGAGGAGATCGATGACCGGTTATGTATTCACTCTTGGGAGTTCTATAGTGAGCTGGAAGGCAACTTTGTAGTCGGCGGTGACATTGTCTACTACTGAGGCAGAGTATATGGCGTTGACAGAAGCTGCTAAGGCGGGAATATGGTTGAAGGGACTGGTTGGTGATCTTGGTCTACATCATGATCAGGCAGTGGTGTATTGCGACAGTTTGAGTGCAATATGGTTGGCCAAGGATCAAGTCCACCATGAGAGGACTAAGCACATCGACGTGAGGTATCATTTCTTGAGGACAGAGAAGAGGATTAAGGTGAAGAAAGTTGGCACCGCGGATAATCCTGTTGATATGTTCACGAAGCCGGTTCCACATGGCAAGTTCCAACACTGCTTGGACGTGCTGAATGTCTTGAGTGGGTGACTCCGCCCTATGGGGCATTGATGGCGGGAGAGAGAGTGAAGGAGAAGAGTACATAAGAGATTTCAGAGGAAGAGGGTTCAAGTCAAGGTGGAGATTTGTTGATGTGACTTGAATCGGACTATCAGCCGCTACGACTGGTAATCGGGGGTCTCGCTACGCCCCCGGCCCACGGTGTATGGGCTCAATGTTATTTGGGTTCGGGTTCTGGACCTGGTCTGTAACCGTTTCCTTTTCCAGATTGGATTAGGTTTAGACCCACATGGAGAAGTACTATAAATACTTCTCATACTCCTCTGTAATCTGTAATCTCCTCGATATAGTGAAACTGGCTCTCTCTCGCCCATGGACATAGCTAACACACATCGTGTTAGTAAACCACGTAAATCGTGTGTCGTGTTTTCGATTCTCGCTCTCGTATTCTTGCTTTGTCGATTCCGGCGATTTCCCAATCCGTAGCAGTGCGTTTATAACAGAAGCTTTGAGATTTCTTGGAGCAGCGTCGAGAGGAGAATAGCGCGAGCAGCGATTGAAGCGGATCAGTAGTAGCGCAGATCGAGGAGAGAAAATCAGAAGCCGTGCTTTGTTGCATAATCAGTATTTTCTGCCCTTTTCGTGATTAGTTTTATGATGAATAAGAACATGATTTTGTGTTTTATTTTTGTCATTAACTAAAACTCAATTTATGGGGGAAACACCATAGGATGTAACTATTTATAGAATTGATGGATTGATTAATATTTCTTTACTTCAAATCATTATTGCATGAAATTGCTTAATGCTTTGTGTTGACTGGCCAGTAATACAATGATTTGTAGTTAATTAGGTTATTAGAGACAGTGAAACCCTATTAACTAAACCTATTTCATGTGACATTGTAACTTATCGAAGCGATAGTGGATTAAATAAGGTGTTATGCGGCCTTAAATAGGATATCGATCTTCAGGCTAAATAATTAAGTCATTGAGCTACGACGGTAGGATTTGATTTAATTGTTTAGTATGTAGTAATTCCCGACAGGGATAGCTAGCACAGTAGTGATATCCTGGGTGTAGAGATATGGATAAAAATGATTGGAATATGTGAATTAATTTTGATATGATAGGTAGTGAGTCCCGGTGTTTCTCCCAAAGCTTGCTCCCATTGAATTTCTCACGACAAGTTTACTTTGCCTAATTAGTTTATTTTGTTTTGCTTTTAGATAATTAGTCTCATTTAACCATTTTCACCTTTAGTTTGCTTTATAAAATTGATAGAATATAAGGTTGTACTAGTCCCTGAGAGATGCTACCCTTCAAAAACATCGAATGATGCTCAGGAGAATTATACAATTACCGAAAAAGAGTTGTTGATAGTAATCTTTGCTTTTGACAAGTTCTGGTCTTACCTTGTGCTTTCGAAGGTTATTGTCTACACTGACCACTCCGCCATTCGCTTCTTTATGAACAAGGCAAATGTCAAGCCCCGCCTAATCTGATGGATCCTACTTCTCCAATAGTTTAATGTGGAGATCAAAGACAAAAAAAGAGCCGAAAATCTTGCGGCGGACCTCCTTTCGCGACTCGAAGGATCGGGAGGGAGCACCTCCCAAAGAGAGATAAGTACACTTTCCCTGATGAATGGTTGTTCGTGCTTGTCACTGTTGAGAGTGTCGGCCCTTGCTTTGCCGACTTTGCCAATTACTTGGTTGGAAGGCAACTGCCCGAGGGGATGAATCCAAAAGGGAAAAGAAAGTTCTTCTCCGATACTACTTCTGAGATGATCCCCACCTTTTTTGGATTGGAGACGATGGGGTCATTCGGAGGTGTGTATCGGAGAAGGAAATGACGGCTATCCTAAGCCAATGCCACAAGGGACTGCAAGGAAGGTGCTTCAATCGGGATTCTATTCGCCATCCTTATTGCGGATGCCTACACATTTTTGAGTCATTTTGACAACTGCCAATGGATAGGTAATGTGTCTAACCGAAATGAGATGCCCCAAACGATTTCAATTACATGTGATATTTTTATGTTGGGGGCATCGACTTTTTGGGTCTTTTTCCCTCGCCTTTTGGAAACAAGTACATTCTAATGGCTGTAGTGTGGACTACATCCCGAGGTGGGTCAAGGCTCAAGCTCTCCCCACCATTGATGGAAGACGGGTCTGCGGATTTCTTAAAAAACTGTTTTTACAATTTGGGACCCCTGAGGGCCATCATCAGTGATCGAGGAACCCATTTGCAGGGGCAATTTGACAAAATCCGCGATCTCTATGGTGTTACCTACCGGGTTTCAATGGCCTATCATCCCCAAACAAGTTAACTAGTAGAGTTTTCAAATAGGGAACTGGAAAAGGATACTGGAAAAGACCTTGGATCAATCCCGGAAGGATTGGTCCGCAAAACTCGATTATGCTTTATGGGCGTACTGCATGGCCTACAAAACCCCAATAGGCATCTCGCCTTACCAATTGGTGTACGGTAAAGCGTGTCATTTGCCTGCAGAGCTAGAGAATATCTATTGAATATTGACTCTACTTTGTGTTGAAATGAAAGAAAGTTGCAGGTGCTTGAACTCGAGGAGTGGTGCATCCAGGCCTATGAGAATACCAAGATTTACAAGGAAAAGACGAATCACTTGCATGTTGCTCGACTGAAAGGAGGGAAGGATTTCCAACCGGGAGTGCAGGTACTCTTGTACAACTCCGGGTTACGATTATTCCTCGGAAAGTTAAGGTCAAAATGGTCGGGCCCGTATGTGGTAACGTAGGTGTTCCCATACGGGGTGGTTGAGATCTCCCACCCAGAGCAAGGAACTTTCAAAGTGAATGGACACCGCCTCAAACGTTTACCTTGGTGGAGAGGTAATACCCCAAAAGGAGGTTGTGTTCTTGCAAGATGCTAGTCCAAAGTGTCCGTCTAGCTTAAGACGTTAAATTAGCGTTTGTTGGGAGGCAACCCAACGGAGGTTAGCAAGTTTCTCTTGTTCTAATATCGTATTGTTATGTGTAACAACCTCGCCTCGAGCGAGTATGTGTTGTGTTTGTGTGTGTGTCTTTGTCTTCTCCTTGAAGCTCAAATCTCCTACCTCGGAACAATTCCAACTTTCACTCACCAAGCCATGCTGTAACATCGCGTTACCCCTATCTCGCGCCATTGAGGGCCATGTTGAACTAAAGAATGGGTGGGGGTGTTGTTTATTATGCTTGTGTGAGTGTGATTGATGCTTGGACCCTTGATGTATGCCCAAATTTGAAAATTTTGAGGGCTCCAATCAATGGTTGCATGATCAAAGTTGTCGGTTTGTGGGGGAATCTCGTGTTTATTTGCATTTACCTTGAATTGTCGCATGTAATCGAACGTGTCCTGTGATATCACTGAGAGGTGCATTATGATAGTGCAAAGGTTTAGTTCCCATGTGCGCAAAAATGAATGGATGTCTTAACTCTATTACTTGTTGATTACAATTGCCATGCATTGTGTTTTGTGAATTGGAATAGTTGATTGGGTGTCTAGGAGGATTTGTTGCGGTTCTGTATAGGAGGATTCGTTGCGGTTATTGCTAGGGATGAAAGAGAAAAGAATAGTGTTGGAGTAAGTTCTTAAAAGAGAGCATTGGTTGTTAAATGTAATGTGGCAAGTGTTTTACTCTCTAGTACCCCCCCTCAAAAGAAAAGAAAAGAAAAGAGAAATAAGACAGAAAAGGAATGTAGAAAGAAAAAGAATCGAAAAGAGGTAATAAAATGGGGTAAATAAAGTAGAGAGTGCCACAAAAATCAAAGAGTATGCTCTAGGACGGCTTTTTGCCACTCAAGCCATTGAAACCCCCACATTGTTGTTGAACTCCTTCACTAGCATCTCGAAATGTGATAGCAAGAGTAGACCGAGGAACTGCGCTTAATTGTAGTTCATGGTGGGTGATAGTTTGGAAAGGAGATGTAAGGTTTATGGACGATGCTAGTGGAATTATTTGCAGGAGAGGTTCTTAGTCGACACCATAGAACCTTCTGGTTTAGGGTGAAGATGTAGGACCTCATGTTTTGTTTGCCACCACCCAAAAGGCCTTTGCCCCATGTCGAAGACAATTGCCAGTCATTTGAACCTGTACCTAAGACCTCCGGAGAAGCTAGTGATGACAACCATCCTGTGAACTCTAACTTTAGAGTTTGCCGCAGAGGTGAAGAGATGATAGGGCCGAGTATTGATGATTGTGCACATTCTTTGCACCAAATGGTCCCGACCCCACTTGTCAAGAGAGTTAGTGATTCTTTCTTGTTTTGCATGTCATATCATACCGTGGTGAGGACCTTTGTTGCCCATTCGTTTGTTCCTTGGAATTGAATGTTATGCATGGTTAGTTGTGGTTGATAAATGATCTTGTTGAGACTTGCATTGTGACACGCTAAAACACAACACCAAACTGCGACCAAGTGTAATCGCAGTCCGGAAATGAAGTAAAGTGGCAAGCTCTATTTGTCAACCCGGGGTCTAGATCTACTGCCTACTCCGTGATTATCTATTAACTAACAAACTAAGTCGAGTGATTGTGATTTTAAGTAAAAGCAGTAAGAAAGCAGGAAATGGTTCAAAGTTCTTTAGCAAAGGAAGAGTCACTCGGGAATGAGTCCCCCTAGCTCCTTAGTTAGGTCAAGATTGTAACTACCCTAGGTTGATTAATTGTTGATTAAACTGCGGAAGATCCGACAGTAGCTTGGAATCTCTTAAGCTGATCAAGCTCTCTCAGGCAGACTAACTGGCAGGCGACTAACCTTCACCGGGATAGACTGCTGAGGCAATAAGCACAGAACTCCACTACTGGAATTGGTTTTCATTACAAAGCAGTAAATCGATTAACTCTCGTATAACCAATCTACCACTACCGATTGATGAATCTCTAACCACCTAATTAGATTCTTTCTATCTCAGGTTGCAACAGAAATCAAGAAAAGATGATCAGACTTCAATTGACTCAATGAATCATGCATCAATCGATTAAAATCAATCAGTATATCAATCCACAGTCATTACAATCAAGATTCCTAACACATGGAACTAGGGTTCTTCATACCCAAGTGAGAGAAGGTTCTACTCCATAGAGAGAGAGAGAGGAAAACATAAATCAGAATAGTCATACTCATTAAGATGAGGATAATCTTCTCTGGGATTTTGATCTTCACTCCTAGGGATGCAATCTGGGCTTCAATGGTGAGAAATCCACTCCAAATAGCTCCTAGGGTTTGTTCTTTGCACTTTCACTCTCTAAAGCTCTGTTTTTTGCTCAAAAACTCTATCCTCCTCCAAAAGACCCGACATTGGGTTAAAACCCAGAATTTCCCGACCACACATCCATGTGGAAATCCCAGCTGCCCGTGTGAAGGTGAAAAAACCGCGTTTCACTTAAGTGGTCTCATGCACGTCACACGGCCGTGTGAAATCTCGGCCTGCCCGTGTGACATCCCTATGATTTCCACACGGCCTCAAGGGACCCGGTACACGGCCAGTGTGGTTTTGCCCGCGCAATGGAATTCCACACGGCCACGCCACACGACCGTGTGGTTGCTAGGTCTGGTCGTCTGGTTTCCTCAGCTTCTCGCCAAACGTCCAACCTTCGTCCAATCGACCCCGAACTCGTTCCCAAACCTCCAATCACGTACAAGGACTGAGATATCACAAACGAGAACAACCTAATGTGAAATCGGCCTACGATACGAGAAATGAGGCTCAAACGGCATAAGAATGGTGGACAAAAACATGTGTATATATCAAGTCATCAAATTGATTCATGAACAAGGTGAGAACTTTTCGTTTTCCCATTTTTGGTGACCTCGAATGTTGTTTGTGGTGGATGCCGATATTGCTTGCAACGATCCATGAGTTAATTTCCAATAGCCATTGAGATTCGCCACTTGTGCCCTTTGATTTGTCCCCAAGTTATTTTGTTAGGTTGAGATACTACCTTGTGTGAAATGGTTTGCTTGGGGACAAGCAAACGTCTAAGTATGGGGAAGTGATTTGGGCCTAAATGTACACCTTTTATCTCTGTTTCTCTTTGACGTTTGTAGCATTTGAGCTCCCAAAAGGGTGGTTTTACGCTAGGTTTCTAGTGTTTCAGAGTCTAATAGGTGAAACCAACCTCGGAGTCGGAAGTTGGAAGTAAAGGCGCAAAGACCGGGCAAAGAGGAGGATTCAGCCACAGTTCGCGGTCAAACATTGGAGTTCACGGTTGCCATGACCTTGAACTGGAACCACAAACCATGAACCGCGAAGCGTCCAGAGGAGTTTCAGAGGTTACTAACGTCGAGGCGGTTCACGGTCGCTAAGACCGTGAACTAGAGCCATGGATCGTGAACCCTTTAAGTGAAACTGCGTGTTGTGATATGTGTTCGCGGTTCGCACCAGATGTTCGTGGCCGTGAACTGGGACCGTGAAGTGGGCGCGATCTGACTATAAATTGAGAGCTTAAAGGAAGAAGAATGGGGAGCCCAAAGTGACAGATAACGTATAAACCTCAGATGTTCTTGGAAAGCATGAACCAAGAGGGAGAAAAGTCTAGGGTTTGCTCCATGTGAAGATTTTGGAAGTTCCTCTCCCAAAGAGGATCTCTTGACTTGCTCTGACTATCACAAACAAATCCCACCTAAGGTCCAAGTATAAACCTCAAATGGGTGCAATGTAGGGCAAGTATGTTTAAATATCGACCCAGGCCGGTCCATATACCGCTACTTCGATTGTTTGAAACATTTTCTAGCAGATTGGTATTGGTGAAAACAAAGGTCTAAAACTAAATTGCTTTCTAAAGGTAAAATGGATTTGACTCTGGTGAGAAAGCTCCACTCGGGTGTTGCTCGCCCTAGCTAACAAATATGACTTGAAGAATCGAACGACCGTGTATGGTTAGGGGGTCATAAGCCACATGGAAGTCTAACAAGCAGTTGATGCTACCCTCTTAGCCTCTAGGTTGATGAATGGGATACGATCCAAACCACTAATGTGACCCTCTCAACCTATCAACTAAGGAATGGTTAGACTTCACCTTTGAATTGGAGTTCGTATGAGCACCCACAACCAAACCCTAAGTGCTAATGAGAATTAGGAGGTTTGCCCTTTAACTAACCTAGAATAGGAGGCATAGAATGCCCAAGGAAAGCCATCTCTATTAGAGCCTCTTAAGTTAATGAGGTTCTCTCTTAACTAGCTTCGGAGGCATTGAATGCCCAAGGAAACCCATCTCGAAATGAGCCTCTTAGGTTAAGTGGGTTCTCTCTAAGCTAGTTTAGGAGGCATTGAGTGCCCAAGGAAACCGAGCCTCTTGGGTAAAGGAGGTTTCCTCTCTAAACTAGCCTAGGAGGCATGAAATGCACAAGAACACCCAATGAGCCTCATAACCTAAGGAGGTCTCCTCTCTAAGCTAGGTTATAATGGAAATTTGATTGATAGGCTTTCACACAACACAATCATTTCTGAATAATAGCTCCACATTCACATTAAAACATAACCACACACAAATCATTCAATTCATATAAGCATTCACATAATTATAGTTAGGGTTTACAAACATCCATGTGAAAGAAGGGACTACTCCATGCTAGGACAAGGGAAAACACAAGAGAGGGCAAGGGTAACTATTAAGAAGGAGAACTATCTCACTCTAGGTATCTCTCTCTCCCTTCTTCTTCCTTTCAGCAAGTCTTTTAAATGGAGATCGCACCCAGTTCACGACCTGAGTTCACAGTCGTGAACATTGAAACGCGTCTATGAACTCAATGCTGTGCCCAAAACGCGCCGCTTCATTTTCTTGGGTTCAAGGTCAGTGGCCTCTGTTCACAGTCTTAGCGACCATGAACTGCTTGGGCGTCAGTAACCTGAAAACCCCTCTGTTGCTCCTCGGTTCACGGGTTCTGGCTCCAGTTCACGGCCTTGTGAGACCGTGAACTCCAACGTAAGGCCATGAATAGCGGCTGTCTCCACCTCTTGCCCCATCTTTTCTCCTTTTCTTCCAACTTTCGACTCCTGGTTTGGTTTTACCTGTTAGGATCTACAACACACTAAAACACAAGAAACCTCGCGTAAAACCAACCATTTTGGAGTTCAATTGCAACAAACGTCAAAGAGAATCGGGGATAAAAAGTGTGCAATAAGGCCCGAATCACTGCCCCACACTTAGACGTTTGCCTGTCCCCAAGCAAACCATTTCACACAAGGTAATCTCTCAATCTAACAAAATGCTTTGGGTACAAATCAAAGGGCACAAAGTGGAAAATCTCAATGGCTATTGCCAATTAACACATGGACCGTTGCAAGCAATACCGACATCCACCACAAACGACATTCGAGGTCACCAAAACGGGCAAACAAAAATTTCTCACCTTGTTCATGAATCAATGAAAGTCTCAACAAGATCACTTATCAACCAAAACTAACCATGCATAGCATTCAAGTCCAAGGAACGAATGAATGGGCAACAAAGATCCTCACCGGGGTATGATATGACACACAAAACAAGAATGAATCACTCACTCTCTTGACAAGTGGGGTCAGGAAATTTTTGGTGCAAAGAATGTGCACAATCATCAACACTTGGCCTTATCGCCTCTTCACCACGGCGGCAACCTCTAAATGTTAGAGTTCACAGGACGGTTGTCATCACTAGCTTGTCTGGAGGTCTTAGAGACGGTTTTAAATGACTGGCAATTGTCTTGGACATGGGAAAAAGGCTTTTCGGGTGGTGGAAAACACATCATGAGGTCCTACATCTTCACCCTAAACCCGAAGGGTCTATGGTTTCGACTAAGAACCTTCCCTACAAACAATGGCCACTATCATCGGCCAAAAACCTTGCTTCTCCCTTCCAACCTATCACCCATCATGAACTACCTTTAAGCGCTCTTCCTCGGTCTTTCTTGCTATTACATTTCGACTTGGTAATGAAGGAGTTCTAAAACCATGTGGGGGCTTCAATGGCTTGCATGCCAAGAAACCCCACTTAGAGCATACTCTTCGAATCTTTTGTGGCACTTTCTACTTTATTTACCCCATTTTATTACCTCTTTTTCGTTTCTCTTTTTTTTCTTTCTACTTTCCTTTTCTTTCTTTTTCTTTTCATTTTGAGCAGGGTACTAGAGAGTTAAACACTTTCCATGCTACTTTTACAAAATGCTCTCCTTTAAGAACTCACTCTAACACTACTCTTTTCTCTTTCATTCCTAGCAAGAACCATGCACAATCCTCCTATGTAGAACCTCAATGGAACTCAAAAGCGAGAGCACCGGGACATAAGGACAACACACGTATAGACACAAAGAGAGGATGGGGGTTCGTTCTATCAAACACCATTAAGCTCACAAGCACAAACCTCCTAATCATGAGAACGACCCCCAAAGTCACAAGGCTCAAAGGGATTGACTAGGGGATAAAACATTTTTGGACAATCAACATTTGGGCGTGGACTAATCCTATGCCTCTATCATACTCACTAGTGACAACTGTGATGTTACTCACCATGGTAAGAGGGATCTAAGCACACAAGAAGAAAACGATCGGCTCAAAACTCACATGGATAACTAGTCACCCCATCATTCATTCCATTTTCACAAAACACAGTGCATGGCAATTGTAATCAATAAGTAATCGAGTCAAGACATCTATTCATTTTTGCAGACATGAGAACTAAACTTTTGCACTATCCTAATGAACCTCTTAGTCATCATTATAGGACACACTCGACCACATGCAACAATTCAAGGTCAATGCAAATAAACACGAGATTCTCCTACAAACCGACCACTTTGATCATGCAAACATTGCTTGCAGCCCTCAAATTTTTCAAATTTGGCATACATCAAGGCTACAAGCATGAATCACACTCACAATCATAAGAATAAACTACACCCCCCCCCCACACTTAAGTTCAACATTGCCCTCAATGGCGTAAGATAGGGGTAGAACGATGTTACCGCTTTGCTTTGTGAGTGAAAGTTGGAATTGTTTCCGGGGTAGGAGATTGAAGCTTCAAGGAAAGAAATACACACACACACACACAAACACAATACGACTCGCTCGAGGCGAGGTTATTACACATCACAATATGATATTAGTATTGTATGATCACACACACAAAATAAAAGAATCGGCTCTACCACATACTGCCTTGTCGGCTACCTCTCACTGGGGTCAAAGGCCCCGACTCATCATCTGGAATGAGGCCTTGGCGATGAGCCATCTTCTCAAGTAGGTCGGCCTGCCGATCGATTTGGGAAGTAACTCCCACGACATGGGTCTCGAGGCGATCCATCCTCTGGACGAGGGGATCACCAGCTACTGGTGGTGGTGGTACTGGGCGCTGGAGCGTTGGACGGCGACGGCGGCCAAGAGCTCAAGCAGGTGGCTGCTCTGGAGGTGGGACCTCTGGTGGTAGAGGTAGTCCCTCAATGAACCGGAATGGTCCAAACGATTCCAGCAACCGCATGGAAAACAAAGTGCTCTCTTCGAACCCCGTGGAGCGCCCCTCATATGTGCAGCCCGCCAAACTAACATTTAAGTGACGAGCAAGGCGGGTAGTGTAGGGCCCCATTGATGTTATATACCGTCGTTTTCCCCCCTATGGCTCTGGCAAAGGAAGTGGCCAAGACTGAACCAAGATGAAGATTGCTAGACGGGTCCATCATGCAAGCAAATGCCAGGAAGATCCTCTTGGTTATCTTGTTTGGATTTTTACAGCTCGGGTAGACGAGCTAGGAGTGCGTTGATGATGCGCCACTGTGGCTTGAGTGTGGACGCCAATGTGAGTGTCGATCAAAATGGTGCTCGTCGGTGCTCCGGGAGGAAAACCTTCGATATGTTGCATTCAGGCCGCAAACTCTGATGGCGTCCTCTTCCACTCATCCTCACTCCCGTTGTAAACTCCCAATGATCGGCCAAACTCCTGAAAAGACATTTTGTGCCATTCCCCACCCAAGTGGAATTTCACTGTGCGCTGCCGAGCGCCGAGCGTGTTGTTTTTCGTGAGGATGGTGAAGGTACTGAAAAAACTCGACACACAACTCCCAAAAAATACCATCCTCCATTTCAAGGAGTCGGCACCATTGTGTGTGCACCACTGCCTCCCTCATGATATCCCCACAGTGAAGGCTATCGAATTGATTGAAGTCGAGTTTCTAGTGTTCTTCGGAGTTAGTGCTCGCCCAAAAACGCATCTCCGTCTCCTCTTTGGGGTTCCCTCTCAGTGCCACAAGGAATGGGTAATTCATGCTGGCTTTCCTACAAAATCGACAAACATGCACCATATGTGGAAATAACGTCAATCTCATCTCATTGGGAGGAAAAAGAATCCCCCCCCCCCACACACTTATATTTCTAGTACGGATCCATGTTAATCAAAACAATTAAGCTTAAGCACACCGAGGCACAGTTCTAGGTGGTCACGGATTATCTCACACAAAAATTCAAACCCGAACCATGCCACGGTGGCTACCAACCACCACTCAATCAAAACATTTCTCGTCATTCAACAATTAGCACCTGGTGAGCAAATTTTGCAAATACAAGAAATTCGAATTAAAACATGCCCACCAAGGCTCAAATAAACTCAAGCAACATCATTCAATTATTCAATCACCCTAATTCACCTAATTCCTTGCCCTAATTCGAAGTTCAACAATTAATTCACTAAAATTCCCCTCACTTCACTACCTAATTCGATTCTCCCAAAATAAATAAGGAAGAGCTAAAAACCAACCTAGAGACTCGATTAGGATGTAGGAGGAAGTGAGGTGAGGGCGAGGACATGCAAATTGGCCAAAAACAAACCGGAGAAGGTCACCGGAGTTTCGTCGGAGGCTCGCCGACGGTGACTTCGCCGGAAAAATGTGCTCCAAATCTCCTCAAAATCTCGGCGAATGCCGCCTTTGAAGAGGGGAGAATGGGTATGTGCTTGGTTTTGGGTTTTGCTCACCGGAAGTGGGTGAAATCGACAAAAACCGTCAGATTTCGTGGTGTTCTTGCGAGAATGTGAAGAGTCGACGACCCTTTTATAGGCTGACCCTTGAGTTCACGGACGCGTTGCCTATTCACGGTCTTAGAGACCGTGAACACTACAATCCGTCCGTGAACTCGGGCAACCCGCTGGGTTTGACACACTTGGAAGCACCCTGGTTCATGAACGCATTTGCCTGTTCCCGGTCTTATAAGACCATGAACTTAGCAATCCGCCCGTGAACTCAAGTGAAAACAGGGCACTTCTGGAAAAAAATTGACTCGACCTATTCCACCGTGCTTACTATCAATCACGACACAACTTCACAACACACAACCACAAAACTTGGCATGGAGATACCACTCGACGACATAAACTCTTCACTCGACACACAAAAATGAAAATAAGGAAAAGAAAACAAACCTACGTTGAATTACCTCCCAACAAGCGCTAAGTTAATGTCACTAGCTGGATGTTGCGAATCTATCACGCCTTTGAACGTGACGCCGCCGAGAGTGAGTCCGCCACGTTCTCGGGGAAAGGCATGTCACCTCCCAACGTACTCTCCATAGGGATGCTACCTTCCTTCCTTCTTTGGGCGAGATGCCCTCCACGCTTTCCTACTTCACATCATCACAAGAACCAACAGTAATAGTTGTTTCACCTTGCAAGGCTTCCCTCCACTTGCATTCATATCACCCGGTTCAACTTCCTTCACTTCCTCACCCGGCTCCCTCATTTACATCAATTAATGCCTTGGCGGTGGCTAGGAAAGGGTGTCCTAGTATGAGTGGCATCTCAGAATCCTCACTTATATCCAAGATCACAAAATCCGTCGGATAACAGAATTTTCCCACTCGTACTAGCACGTCTCCACTATGCCCCTAGGACTAATGACAGAGCTATCGGCCAATGTGACACTAAGCCTAGGATTCTTTAGTTCACCTATTTCTAGCCTCTTAAAAAGCTTATATGGCATCACATTTATGCTCTCCCTAAGTCCGCCAAGGAATTTTCTATGTGATGAGAACCGACGCAAAGAGGTATAGTGAAACTACATGGATCTGGTTGCTTCTTGGGCAGCCTTTTGAGGAAGGCTGAGCACTCCTCACCTAGGGTGACATTGGCGAGGTCTTCAAACTTCGGCTTCTTGGAGAGACACCCCTTGAGGTATCTCGAATGTTGAGGTGGAGCTTTCGGAGCATCTCCATGAAACCTCTACATTCCACTTCCAATTTTCCCTGTGCACTCTCGTGGGAAAAGGTAGGGGTGGCGTGTACTCAGCCACAGGTGTTGGCGTCAGCATTGCCTTCCTCGCCACTCCTCTCTTTTTCCCGAGACTTCATCTTCTTCACCCACGGGTAGAGGGTCTCGCTTATCATTCACTTCTTTGGCAACGACCTCCAGGGTCATCTTCCCACTCCTCAAGTAAATTGCATTGCACCCAGCTTGATCGTTGGGGTTGGCAATGGTTTGAGAGGGTAGGACTCCCTTTGGTCTATCGGTGAGGATCCCGGCAATATTACTAATTTGAACTTCCAAGTTTTGGAGACTCGCTTGATGGCTTCGGAGTCTTGCCTCAACCTACGTAAACTTGGATGTTGCCACATTCATGAACTGCTCAATCTTCTCGAACTTCTAATAGCTTGTACTCATAAAGGCGTTCACAAGGTCTTCAAGTTTAGAGAACTTGTCGACTTATTGTTGTTTTTGAAAACCTTGACGCTTTGTGCTTGGTATGGTTGTTGGAAGTTCGAGTTTTGGAATTGAGGTCGTTGATGGATGAATGTTGGTCGAGGATTACCTCGATCAACTTGTCATGCTTCACTTCGAGTGAAGCACTCGCTCCCACACTTAGCACTCCTCGATCGGTGCTTCTCTTCCCACTTCTTGTCAAGCCCCAATCATATCCCTTAAGAGCCATATCTTCGAGCAACTCGGTCACTTGAGGAGGGGTCATGTTCATCAACCTCCCTTGGCAAAGAGAGTCAATGAGGATCTTTTCATCTTGAATGAGTCCTCCATAGAAAGTTTGTATCCGAAATTGCTCCTCGAATCCATGGTGAGGGCATTGGAGGAAGTAGTCGGAGAATCTTTCCCATGCATCCCTCAATGTCTCATCCTCCTCTTTCTCAAAGTGAGTGATCTTCTTCCTCCACTGGACAATATCGGGTCATGAACTTGTTGAGGAGATCGTCCCAAGAGGTGATGGATAGAGCCGGACGGTTGTTGAGCCATCAGAGTGCCTTCCCCGCCAAAGAATAGGGGAAGAGCTTCAATAGCAATGCCTCCTCGGGGACGTCATTTATCTTCAAGCTTCCCGCTAGCTCAAGAAACCTCTGGACATGCTTTGGTGGTGATTCATGGGCTAGCCCATGGAAGTAAACATTTTGTTGAATCATCGTCAGGAGAGAGGTCTTGATCTCAAAGTTGTTGGCGGACACGGGTGGATGTAAGATGGGAGATTGGATATCCGTCGCCGGTGGAGCCATGTAATAGCCCATAGTCCTTGGCCCTTCCTCGGCTCCCCCTTCTCCATTTGGGTTTGGAAGCGGATTAGCCCCTTGGTGTTGATTTGCTGCCATCTCAACTACAACTCCTTCTTCACTTACTTCAATTCCAGGATCAACTTGTTGTCCCCTTTCTTCACTTCTCCTTCTTGACTCCGCTTGTCCCTCTCTCGAGCTAGAAGTCAGAGGGTTCGGTTGATGTCCTCATCCAGTGGTGTTAAAGGTGCAAGATTGCTTCGGGTCATGCACCTCCCTACACGCACTTAAAGAACACAATACGTCTAGGACAAGCAAACACTTCACAACTTAACAAAGATCGAAAACAAAATTGCTTTGTAAAGGTAAAATGGATTTGACTCTAATTGAGGAATCTTCTCCCGGGTGTTGCTCCCCCTAGCTAACAATTATGACTTGAAGAATCGAACGATCGTGTGTGGTTAGGGGGTCATAAACCGCAGGGAAGTCTAACAAGCAGCCGAAGTTGCCCTCTTAACCTCTAGGTTGATTAATGGGATATGATCCAAACCACTAATGTGACCCTCTCATCCTATCAACTAAGGAATGGTTAGACTTCACCCTCGAATTGGAGTTCTTACGGCCACCCACAACCAAACCCTAAGTGATAATGCAAATTAGGTGGTTTTCCCTTTAACTAACCTAGAATAGGAGACATAGAATGCATAAGGAAACTCATCTCTAATAGAGCCTCTTAAGTTAAGGAGGGTTCTCTCTTAACTAGCTTCAGAGGCATTGAATGCTTAAGGAAACCCATCTCGAAATGAGCCTCTTCGGTTAAGGAGGGTTCTCTCTAAGCTAGTTTACGAGGCATTGAGTGCCCAAGGAAACCGAGCCTCTTGGGTAAAGGAGGTTTCCTCTCTAAACTAGCCTAGGAGGCATGAAATGCCCAAGAACACCCATCTCAAATTGAGCTTCTTAACCTAAGGAGGTTTCCTCTCTAAGCTAGCCTAGGAGGCATGAAATGCCCAAGAACACCCAATGAGCCTCCTAAACTCAGTGATGCAACCAAAATGCACTGCTTTATTTGCTCGGTTTCACAGTCAGTGGCCTCTGTTCACGATCTTAGCGACCATGAACTGCCTAGGCGTCAGTAACCTGAAAACCCCCTCTGTTTGCTCCTCTGTTCATGGGTTCTGGCTCCAGTTCACGGCCTTGTGAGACCGTGAACTCCAACATAAAGCCATGAACAACATATTGGGATCCGAAACACACTAAAACACAAGAAACCTCGCATAAAACCAACCTTTTTTTAGTTCAATTGCAACAAACATCAAAGAGAATCGGGGATAACAAGTGTACAATAAGGCCCGAATCATCTGTACAAGCACAAGGAGAGTTGGAGGCAGCACAATGGTGGTTTCTTTCTTCATCCTTTGTGTTCTTCCTTTGTCTAGCATGAAGTAGTTTCCCTTTTCACTTGGGTGTTGTAGAACCCTAACTACTATCATGTAATTGATTGTGTAGATTGAATGATTGTGTGATGGTGTTGTTTACTTTAAGAATTGTGGTATTTTTTTCATGGTGATTGTGGATTGTTTGTGCTTGGCCATCTATTGTGCTATTCTAATCTAGCTTATAGAGAAGCCCCTTTATCTTAAGAGACTCAAATTGAGCTGGGTTTTCTTATTAGGAATTCTATGCCTCCTAACTAGGTTAATGAAGGGCAAACCTCTAACTTGAATTAGACACCTAGGTTAATTGTGATTATGTCGTCCAAACCTTGGTTTGAGGGATAAGGTAAGTCAACCCTCAATTGCTTGTGCCAAGAGGGCTACACTTGTAACCTATAATGTTTTCCTTGGCCTAGCAATTGAGAGGATGGTTTCTAACCATTGTTGCACCTCCTACGGGTCACAATTTCCTTGTCACACACCGGTTCATTCGATCCCACGGTTCATAGTAATTATTTAGGGGGAAGCAACTCCCGAGTGAAGCTTCTCACCAAGAGTTTTCCACTCTTTTACTTTTCAAGTCTTTCTTTTAAATAGTAGATTGTAGAGATTTCAACAAAAAAACATTCTGCTAGATAATGTCTCAAACAATTGAAGTAGGGGTACATGGGCCAGCCCAAGTTGATATTTAAACGTACTTTCCCTATATTGCACCCATCTATGGTTTATACTTGGGCCTTAGGTGGGATTTTATTGTGATATTCGGAGCGAGTCATTCCCCAAATGCCATCATCGTTCAAATATAGCACTTTAATTATAGATTTCAAGATGTCAAAGGATATAGAAGTGGTCCTAATATCCAACTGAAATTGCACGACCAAGCAGTCGATTCCAAAATACTTTACAAGATGGGTGGCAAAAACTCCTCCATGAAGGGCAGTGAGTCGATGGTCCGTCTCATAGTGCTTGAAGATGTAGAAAATTGCCAAACCGAGGTGAAGTAATTGAGGCATATGCATGATTTGGAAGAAAATGACGTCTCGGGCATTCAAATTGACCCTACTTAGGTTCTTTCCACCCACGGACCGAGCAATCACATTGTGGATTAACCGCCACTCCAGTTTCACCTCTTAGCCTTTGATAGCTTGACCTCCCATGGTCGATTGTTGGACTTCTTGAATTCAGATTCATAGAATGGCTTGAAAAAATGGAAGTCAGATTCCCTTGTCAATGTAGCAAAAGCTTCCGGTGAGTCAACGAAATCCGCAAGGTAAATATCCATGGCCCTTGAAAATTCTTGGATCAACAATTGGAAATGTTCTCCTCCTAGTTTGAATTCGATGTTGAATGGATCGGCGGCGGCACCTCGCATATCTTGAATGGTAAGAGTGCTAATGTATTCCAGAACAAGTACCCAGTAAATGTTTTCTTGAATGGATAACAATTTAAGGCACATCAAATTCTGAATCTTGGAACGAAGTGCATCTTCAATCCCAAGTTGTGCGAAGAGTATTCAATTGAGACAAGTACTCTCGTCAAGAGGAAGTCTTTGAAGCCACAAAAGTTCGGTCTTAAATTGCTCGTGGACATTGTCCAAATCAAAATGAGTAAGATGTTCCATGCCGCCTCTAACATTGGCATGATTTTCTTGACAAATTTATCTTGGTAGATGGGGAGAGAGTGATGGTGGATGCGTTTCTTCAACAATTACTTCCTTTGATCCGAATTTTATTTTCTTCTTCTGATTGTCGTGTTGAGGATGAGAAGTCGAAGAACTTTTGACTCGTCCCGAATATCACAATGAAATTCCCAATTAGGGCCCAAGTATAAACCTTAATTGGGTGCAATATAGGGCAAGTATGTTTACATATCAACCCCGGGCTAGTCCATGTACCCCTACTTCGATTTTTTGAAACATTATCTAGCGATTAGTTATTTGTTGAAAACTACAATCTACAATTAAGACAATTGTAAAAGTAATTGGTTTTGACTCTAAATGAGAAGGATTCACCAGGGTGTAGCTCCCCCTAACTATCTACCATGACTTGTCAGAATGAATGAAAATGTGTGGTGGAGGTGGTTGTGAACCGCAAGGGAAGTGCAGCTAGTGATGGAACATCACTCTCTCGGTCTCTAGGCCATGGAATTCAGATAAAGCTACCAAGGTAGCTCTCTTGGCCTAATCGACTTAGGACTGTCTAACCTTTTCCCTCGAATCGGAGTTCGGACGGCAAAAACACAACCAACCTAGGTGTTAACACAAACAAGGAGGGTTGCCCTACTTTAACCTAGATAGGAGCCAAGATTTGCCTAAGAAAACCTAGCTTTGCAAGCCTCTTTCACTAAAGGGGGTTTTCTCTCTACCAAGGTTAGAATTGATGGGAAAACACACAACACAATCTTCCATGAAAATACCTCCAAATTCATATTAAAACACACCCACACATAAACAATCATTCCATACAATCAATCACATGGTAGAAGTTAGGGCTCACAAACACCGATGTGGAAAGGGACACTACTCCATGCTAGGAGAGGGAAAAACACAAGGAGAAGGAAGAGAAACCATCATGGAGATGCTTGAATCCTTCCTTGTGTTTGTGTAGTAGAGATCTTCATTTGGGGAAGAATTTCCCAAATCCTTTCCTTGGAGTGAAACCCTAGCCTCATCTTCCTTCTTGCTCGTCACTTTCTCTCTCTAGAATGTCGAAGAAGAAGATTTTCTCACTCAAGGTCTCCTCCCCCTTCTCCTTCAGCTCAAGCCTCTTTTTATACCCAGGTCGATCTAAAAAACGCACCGCTTCATTTAGTCAGTTCATGGTCTCTGGCTTGGGTTCACGATCGCAAGACTGTGAACTGGTTTGAGTCCAGTGAGACTGAAAACTACTCTGGATGCATGGCGGTTCACGGTTGATGGTTTCAGTTTATGGTCCGTCTGACCGTGAACCCTCTACTTCTGCCATGATCTGCGGCTGCCTCCATCCTTTGACCCGATTTTGCGTCTTTTTGTCCAATACCCAGCTTCGAGGTTGGTTCCACCTGCTTGAGTCTGAAACACACTAAGGGGTCGTTTGGAAGTTGCGTATGTTAAATCGTTGTATTGTTATGAATCACTATGATAAAAATGCATGCATTGAAACAATAGATGCATTTTGAAATTACATTGTTTGGTTGTTGAGATTATAATTTATGAATTGATTGTTATAAAGTTACTTTATAAGGAAATGTCATATTTCTCCTCCACTTTTAATATAAAACAAAAAGAACTATGGACATAATTGGAAAAAGTAAAGGTGCTCAATTATTAAACCAACAATCACAACAATCTCAACTTTTAGTTGAGATTGTATAATCCCTCATTTTTGTAGTTTGTTGGTGGGTCCCACACAAAACAATACATGCATTGTTTTGCAACTTGACACTTCCAAACGTTGTATTGTGGACAATGCATGTATTTAACAAATACAACACTAACAATCGCAACTTCCAAACGACCCCTAAATCAAGGATAAACCTAGCGTAAAACCAAACCTCTCGGAGCGCAAATGCCTAAAATGCTTAAGGAAAACAAGGACAAAAGTGAACAATTAGGCCCGAAGAGATGAAAAAGGGTGAGATCATGGTTTTCTTGGGCTGTTCACGATCTTACATGACCTTGAAGAAGAGACATTGGCCGTGAACCGGCATCTAGAGCCAAAATGCAAGTTACTGACGCAAGACGTGTTCACCGTCACTAAGACCGTGTACATGAGTTGTGGACCTTGAACACAAGGAAGCAAAGCAGTGTGTTTCAGTGCCTAATTGGAGTTCACGGACGCGTTTTAGTGTTCACGGCCGTGAACTGGAGCCGTGAACACAACCCGCTCCCTGTTTAAAAGCTGAGCTGAAAGGAAGAGAGAGGGGAGAGCCCATTTGAGTGAGAAAGCCTACTTCTGATTTCTAGAGAGAGAAACACAAACCAAAGAAGAAGGAGGCTAGGGTTTTTCTCCAAGGTGGATTTTGGGAAGATTTCCTCCAAGGAAAGTTCAACACAAGGGCCAAGAAGATTTCGAAGCAGGGATAGGGAGCTGGCGAATTAGTTTTACTTTGCTGAACTGTGTTTTGTTGTTGCTTGGTTGGCTCCTGTCTCTTCTAGTCGAGTGGTGACTTTTGAGTCTGGGTTTTTTTGGGGTTTGGGCTTTTGTTGCAGCCTTGCTGGTTGGTGATGGGTTTTCTCTTTTCTTTTTTGTTTTCCTACTGCTTTTCCTTTCAGGGATCTGCAGAGTTTGCTCCTTAACTCTTGCTTTTAAATCTGAATGTATTTCACCATTATAAAAAAAATGTTTGAGGTATTATTCATCTTGTTTGTGCTTAGCATCCTTAGGTTTGTGCATGTCTATGCTTAGCAACCTAAGGATTGTGCGTGTTTATGCTTAGCAATCTAATTAGCCACTTAACCTAGTTTTGAGAGGGAAACCCCCCTTCCAAGGGAGTCTCAATCGAGTTGGTATCCCTAGGGCTTTTCAAGTCTTCTAACTAGGTTAATTTAAGGCAAACCTCAATATTGGATTAAGCAATTTGGTTAAGCGCGATTAAGCCTTCCAACCCTTGGGTTGAGTGAGGGAGTAAGTCAACCATTGATTGCCTAAACCAAGAGGGCCTAGTGACAGCCTATAATGCGTGCCTCGGTTTACCAACCATGAGCGTGGTCTACGACCATATTTGTGTCCCCTAGAGGTTAGCTATCACCTTGCCCATAACAATCATTTCGGTTCACATGCCATGGTAGTAGTTCGAGGGAAGCGACACCCAAGTGATCCTTCCACAAAAGAGATTTCAAAACCATTCACCTTTGGTTTGTTTTACTTTAATTAGCAAACTTTTCAATCATAACCTTATTGCTAGATAATGATTCAAATGACTGAAGTAGGGGTAGACGGACCGGCCCGGGTTGATATCTAAACATACTTATCCTGTACTGCACCCGACTATGGTTTATATTTGGACCTTAGGCGGGAAATTATTGTAGTATTCAGGACGAGTCAATGGCCATGTTGATGCCCACGTTGACCCTTTGGAAGCTTCTTGACTTTTGTTGACGTGGTTTTCAACGTGGCCACGTTCCAGGGTGTGTTGTCCTGAATGTGGTATGTGAACATGGAAGCTCCTTGACTTTTTTTGAATTAGCTCATTCTTTCGTTCTTATTGGGTAGAATACCCTGAAACAACACTCAAACACAAAACCTAGCGTAAAATCGGGAAATTGAATGAACTTGTTATAATATAGGTCATTTTAAGATGTAAAAGGATAGGCGAATATATGTATAATTCAAGTGTTATCAAATTCCCCAACACTTAATCCTTTGCTTGCCCTCAGGCAACATGAAAAATGTAAGTTCAATCAAAACCAATTTCACAAGAACTCTAACCGTGAGTTGAGAAAATGTGAATCTCATATTATTGCTAAAGATGATGCAATATGTAGCATTATAGAGATGCTTTCAACCACCACAAATGGCATTTGATCATAATAATCATGTGACATGGCTTTTGAGAGAAAAATGGCTCCTTTTTCGTAAGTGCATAAGAGATGGTGGCCAAGTCTTATCCTTTTCTTTTCTTCTTTTCATCTATATTATTTTGAAGGAAATGGCCAGGATTTTGGCTTTTGCACATGAAGAAGTAGTTTCTCCCTAACTCAATTGTTGTTTGAATTTCAGTAGAAGGTCATTTGTTTAAACCAATCAAACGGAACCTTTGAAAAAGCTCTAAAAAATATTGGAGTTTGAAAAGAGGTGGTTGGTTTTAAAACAGGTTGTCACCAAACAAATAAGCTCATCTCAACAGGGTTTGACTAGGGGATATGGTATTTAGGGTAATCATTTGGCTTTAGGGGTAAACCTATTGTCTCTGTCGTCCTAATCAATGGTGTCACGACTCAAATATATATAAATCAAGCATATCATCATGCATAGATAGGGATATATCACACAAGAAAGAAATGATCATGCTCAAGTCTCGCAGGGTTTCCTATATGCTCGGTTTCTCATGCTATGTTTCACAAATGCTATGCAACGACAATCAAAGATGACGACTGACATGTTCTAGATTTCAGAAAGTTTTTGCCATCAAAGGAGAGTAACATAAGAAACATTCATTTTAATCTCTCTGTCATCATTATAGGTTAACATGCATCAAAATTGTATTATTTGTGCATCAAATTTTGGCATTCATGAGACTTAAAACAAAACACTCTTTTTTTTCTTTTTTAATTTTTTTACGGTTTTCTCATACACTAATCTCAATGATTCTTTGTCAGAACACATGAAAACGGCCGAATATACCCCCCACACTTGAATTGGACATTGTCCTCAATGGTCGAAAATATAGGGAGTAAGGATTCGAACTGTTACCATTTTCTTTGTCGTGGGATGTAGTGGCATGATGTATGGTGATTGTGGTTCCACTTGGCGAGTTCTTTGGTCGATGTTTGGTATCGGATTTTATTCTTGACATTGAAAAAATCAATGAAATAGAAAATAAAAGAAAGGAAAGGAAATTGCAAACAGAGAATTGGGTTGCCTCCCAATAAGTGCTTCTTTAACGTCGTGCTAGCTGGACGTCAGTTTATTGCTAGGGGCTCACAATTGGATCTGGGAACAGCTCCTAGTGATCTCTAGAATTAATTTGAGTGAGCTCCCTTTTCTTTAGTTTTGGCCGCCGTTCCTCTTTCATCTTTGCTTTGGGCGACACAAGTCGCCTGGTTGGTGATGGAGGCGTGTTTTCCTTAACTTGCAACATAGATGGCTCCGCGAATTTCTGCACATGTAGTGATATGGCATTGACATTCTCGAGAATGCGAGTATCTTTCACATAATCTTGGGATTTGTGGGGAAATTGCTCATGAGGAAACACCACAAAATCCTTAGCAGATTTGTTGGTTGAAATAAGCATGGATTTATCAAAAGGTATCTTTGAAGTATGGTATACATTCGGTGGATGGGTTGGTTCAGACATGTTAATGGTGAATTCTTGATCTTCCATTCGAAAAATTATTTTATTTTCAGGAACATCTATCAAAACTCTAGAGGTTGATAGAAATGGATGACCAAGAATAACAGATAATTCACTTTCTTATTCCATATCCAAAATCACAAAATCAATAGGGAAGAGGAAAGGTCCTACTCTAACCAACATATCTTCGACAATTCTTTTAGGAATAACCATAGATTTATCCGCTAGTTGTAAGCGGCATGCAAGTTGGTTGAGGTTTTCCTAAGCCTAACCTTTTAAAGAGCTTATAGGACATGACATTAATACTTACTCCTAAGTCGGCCAAAGCATTAGAGTTAAAAAGGTTACCAAATTGACATGGAAGGGTGAAGATGCCAGGATCTTTCATTTTTCGTGGTAGGCTATTTTGGACGATGGCAGCGCAATCTCAGGTGATTGTAACCAAATCACACTCATCAATTTCACTCTTTTTCGAGAGGATCTTCTTCAAGAAACGATCATACATCAAGACTTTGGACACCAAATCCATGAAAGGCATACTAGCATGGATTTGCTTCATCATATCCAGAACTTTCTTCCCAAAATGTTCTTCCAACTTGTCGCGATGTAGGCATGATGGGAATGGCACCTTCGGCTGATACGGTTGGACAACTGGTTTTGGTGGTGCTTGATCCTTGTCTTGTTCCTCGGTTTGTGTGGCAGGTGGTAGTGGAGTAGTTGATTGCACCACTTTTTTTACATGTGCACTGCATGACTTTGCATGATTCCTCTAAATTCGAATTTGGAGAGTTAAGGACGAAGATGACATTGCAATGCTGCTTCTGCTTTAGATTTATTTCGCAGTTGCTTGGCAGGCTACCATAAGGTCTTTATGAGAGAAGCTTGGCGATTTGCCCAACTTGTGTCTTCAAATTGTGCACCGAAGCTTATAGATGTCGTTGGCCCGCCTCAAGATTTTGAAATCGATCCTCGGAGATGAGATAAACTTGTCCAAAGCTTGGAACTTCGATTCCGAGGTGGCAATGAACTTGCCAATCATATCCTCGAGGTTGGATTTCTTCTCTGGTGGCGGCAATTCTTGATGTCGTTGATGAGAATTTCTCGATTATGCTTGATTGAATCAGGGTGGAGCTCGGTGATTCCCTTGGTTGGACCTAGAGAAATTTGGATGGTTTCGCCATCCCAGATTATATGTGTCGTTGTATGGATTCTCACCCCTCTGAGGATTGTTGGTATAATCAACATGTTCTGTGGTGGATGATGAGGAAATTATCTTGCACTCAGTTGTATTATGGTCACCGACACACCATTCGCACTTGTACACCTTGCTGGATACAGTGAGTTGGTCAAACTTTATGTTGAGGTTTTCAACTTGTGAAGCCAACGCTGTAACTGGGTCGACTTGGTGTAGTCCAGCACTTTCTGGTTGGCAGTGGTCTGCATTTTTTTCTGGGGGAAATACCATTCATAGTTGTTCATTGCCATGTCTTCAATTAGCTGCTCTACCTGGGGAGGTGTTTTGTTGTTGATGATGCCACCCTGTGCTGCATCAATTGATTAATTCGTCTCTGGATATAGCCCATTGTAGAAGGCCTGCATTGGCATCCAATGGGGAATGTCTTGATGAGGGCATCTCCTGAGAGTGTTCTTGAATCTCTCCCAATTGTCGTAGAGATTTTCAGAGTCTTCTTGGTGGTAGGCGGCGATGTCGTTCCTCAGCTTCGCCGTCTTGCTTGGTGGGAAATATTTGGCTAAGAATTTTTCACTCAAACCGTCCCACGTTGTGATGAAATTTCGTGTTTGAGATTCAAGCCACTCGCGTGCTCTATTGTCGATAGAGAACAGGAATAGTCGAAGGCGAATGCGACGGATGCACCATTGATTTTGATGGTGTCACACAGCTTCAGAAACTTCTTGAAATGAGTGTTAAGATCCTCGTCTGGCATCCCATTGAATTGCACCCAATTTTGGATCATTTGTAGTATCCCAGTTTTTATTTTGAAGTTGTTGGTTTGTATATTGGGCCTTCAGATGCTTGAGTGAGTTCCGTCCAAGGTAGGACGGGCATAATCGGACATTGTTTGATTTTTCACTTCGGCGTGTTCTTCCGCCAATGTGTGTGGTTGCGCTTGTTGCTCTCTCCTTTGTTGACGAAAGGTTCTCTCGATCTCGAGATCAACGTCGACTAGTCCATGTGGGTGGTTTCGGGTCATGCACTATTTCAAGCACAAAAACAAGAACAACTCGTGAAAGCAACAAGTGTGATATAACAAGTAACAAGAAATAAGGCGACAAGAATAATAGTTCAAAGCCTGTTTCTAATAACTTAGTCCCCGGCAACGGCACCAAAAACTTGATTGCCCGTAACTAACACATGAAAAATAGGCAAGGGTACCTATCATTCTAGGGCAGTATAGCAGGAAGAAAGGTCGTATCCACAGAGACTATGTGTACTAGTACTTGGCTTTTACCTATTATTTAGTCAATCGTTTTCAGTGATTTTGTTTAGATTTAAAAATACATACAATTATAAAAACACAATAAAATAGTTTTCAAAGTAGAATCAAGTGGAGAATGCGTTGTCCTGGAAGTGAATCCCCCTAATATGGATTTTACAAACAAGTTGAATTTAACATAGACGAGTATTCATATCTTAGACCGTTAAAATTCCCAATTTAGTGTTAACCCGTTCGCACATGTATTAACACCCTTTCGACTTAAAAATCAAGTGAAACCGTAGCTTAAAAGACTCTTAAACCAAAGCATTAACAAGGTTTATGAATTTATGTATTTGGTTTTTAAGCTAATCCAGAGGAACTACGTGACCCCATCGCTCGTGGATCCGATCAATTCCTTCTTTTCATGAGAGATCTAACATGAAAAATTACGTCGCAGCCTCATTTACATGTATTATACAAAATATACAATAAACGCGTACTATTGATACTTGCACATAATAAATCGATAAAAGATCGTAAGAACGAGAACAACATGTCTATATCTGGTATACCACTCAATCCATGTAAAACATATTAAGGTTCATCAAATCTGAAACAACTAGAAGATTAGCCAGATAGGATGACATTTTGAAAGATGAAAGTTGAGAACATTACCATGATAATGACGATGACGAAGACGAAGATGGAGGGATCGAGAATACGGTATATATATTGAGTTAATAGACTACACCTAGCAACCTTCCGACGGGGGAATAATCACTGGGCAAAGACGGTGGAACCAACCAATCACCACAAATGATTATCATAACCCCACATAACAGAAGCTTACTTCGGTAATCTCAATAACTCAATTTACCATGGTATTCCCAAATACGAACATGAACATGAGAACAACGATGGAAGAAATATGAGATATGATTAACGAGATGAAAACATTAACAAGATTTTGGAATCGAAATGGACAGAGTTTGGGCTAACGTCAAACACAAGAAAGAAAGAGAGACTAATGTCTCAAAGTAGGGGTCTGTAGTGTCTCATGTCTTGTCTTGCAAGCTTCTATTGATAGGCAACAATTGTCACATCCGCTCCTTCTTAAACTGTTTAATTAAGTGAATATCATGAGTAAGGATTTAACAATGTGCCATTGTTGATTAACTAGTGCCCAGTTATGGTGACTAAAATATTTCGAGACTAGTTATTTACTTAAGATTACAAATAATAGGGAATTCATCCTAATAAATTAGGACCAAAATAGAAATTATATTGCTAGGGTACCGTCTCCCTAGACTATATCAACCTGCATTTGAATTTCGTTAAGTGTAAGGGGTATAGTAAAATCGTCAATTTCTTTTAGTTAAGGTAAACTGAATAAATTCTACTTAGTCAAAGGAAGGGATTTAATATGTTGGGTCTTCCATCTGCTTTTAGAGACACACAGCAGCCTCACTTCCCAAATTAAAGTGAATGGCAAACACGTACCCACCACTTATACACCACTGCCACATGCCATTAAATGAGTTAGGAGGGGATTCCTAAATGGATTAGCCTAGGGGAGAAGAGTGGCATGCATCCCTTTCCATCCTTTCTCTTGGAGCGTCGAGAGAGAGAGAGGGGGGGGGGGAGAGATAGAAGCTTCTCATAATCTCCCTCTCCCTATCGCTATCTTGGGTAACCGTTCTTGGGGTCATCTGCATCAATAGAATGGATTCCAATTTGTGGTGGTTATTAAGCGCATACTACTAACTAGTAAAGGTAAGTCCCTTTTTCTTTTGTGGTAGAACAAGTGAGAGGGAAAGGAAGTAGTTAGTTGGCGGTGGCAATTTCAGCCAAGTCCCTTTGTGGTGGAATGATCATGATGCTTTAGAATTATAGGTGAGGGAATTATATGTCCAAATTTTGTCATGCATAGTGGTTATATATGTGAATACCAGTACACTCGTTCAGGACAGGGGTCAAGCAACTAATTGGGTAGTTAAAATATCATGGATTTAAGGCCAGTGAGTTGTGTATGCAGATAATGGTATAGTACCTTATTTAACAATCATATTGTGAGTAAATTCTAACCTAGTACCTTATTTAATACGAGCATGGTATTAGGGTCATGAAACGGCCCAAACTTGAGGTAGCTAATTTAATTATAGTAAAGTGCGGTTGCATGTGTGATAAAGTATGTGTTAATGATTATATCATATGATGATGATATTTCAATGTGGAGAATGATAAGAATGTTGATGAGATGCGTATAAAGAGGCACAAAGGCCTCCGTGATGATGATAACAATGATGATGAAGTCAATGATGACAATGATGTTGATATTGATAATGGTGATGCATGTGATGTGAATGATGTTTATGGATTTGATCTAAGACGATATGAATGTGTGTTTCTTTGTATGTGTGTGTTAACGGTTAGTCATGCACCCGGAGAATGTGATGGTGTGATAGTCCTTATTAAGGACTTTGTGTACATATTCGGTTATGTGCCGAATGCCCGGGCTATGGGAGGAAGTCACCGATGCTTTAGGTCGGCGGAGGTGGGGGAGCCTAAGCATCGAGGAAGAGGAGGAGGAGGAGGAGGTGGTAAAGAAGATGATGGTGCATGACTAGGCCGGAATGGGTGATGGATGTTTGTATGTGCATGTTTTGATGTGAATCGTGCTTATGTGTGTGTATGTGGTGACTAACGATATTTAGGTGGTATGATGCTATCAAACCCCGTCGCACTACTTTTCTGTGAGTTTGTGATGGTCCTATATATGTCTATGTGTGAATGGTGAATGTCTATATAGGTACTAGTGTAACAAGAACAAGAAGGTTATAAAGTTAGCCGTGATTGCTCAATACTTTTTTATGTTATTACGATACTAGGTTAGCTTTTACTCATTGAGGTGACATCTCACCCCCGTCAAAAAATTTCCCCAGATTAGAAGTGTTGAACTAGAAGTCAAGGAAACTTAGTAAGGCTCAGCTCGACATCAATGAGGTGGGATGGTGGACTCAGACTCCGACATGACTTGTTTATAGTATTTTAAGAGAAGATGGTCTTCTCTACTGTCATGTGTTTTGAAGTATTAAAAGTTTATGTAAATTATGGTTTGGTTTGTAAGCTAAATAAGAATGTGTACAGTTTGACAAGGATGGTTTTGTAAAATGGTTTCAAATAGGTATGGGTGTTACATTTGTGGTATCAGAGCTGGGATATGATCCCACGGGGTACCACTTGGTTTTAAAAATGGAGTCTTGCATGGCTTTGAAAGGATTTTCACCGTTTTAAAATCAAGTTGCATTCTTAGTCAATTATGGATCTGGATCCTGATTTGAAATTGTTATTGATTTCATGTGGAGTCCTGTCAAGGAGGAGCAGGAGCAGCTAACCCACCTCAGGAATCCCAAGGACCCCAGGAAAATAATGCTGAGAACAATGCTGAGTCCCGTAACCAAGAAATCCCTTATAAAAGGGACTATCCAGAGGTGTTAAAAATGGGTGCAGAACCCTTTGTGGGGACTGTTGATCCAAAAGTGGCTCTAGATTGGTTAAAGAAGGTTGAAAGGATTTTTAATCTGCTCAAGTGTCCTGATGATGATAAATTTGATTATGGGGTGTTCCTTCTGAAGGATGATGCATATGATTGGTGGCTAACAATTCTCGGAATGCAGGAAGACACTATCATGCACTCCTGGGATGTGTTTCTGCAGCATTTCCGAGCTCAGTATATTTCATATATATATTGTGCCCTGAAGAAAGTAGAGTTTCTAACTCTGAAACAACAGGAAGGACAGACGGTGAGTGAGTATGAGGCTTAGTTTCATCGCCTACTCACATTTGCAAGGGATTTAATCCCTACTGAGCCAAATAAATGTGCACGGTTTGAAGGGGGTTTGAGAGGAGATATCAAGTCTAGGATATCCATCTCTGACATGATTAATTACGGATGGCTGAAGGCATCTGCAATCCGGGCGGAGGCTAATATAAATGACGAAAAGGTTCGAGAGATGCCAAACCATGAGTATGAACATAAAAAGAAGAAGTGGAAGGGAACTACGTCGACCGGTGGGGGTCGATCTTTTGATGGGGGGTTTAACAGAGAAGAAGCTCCTCCACGTCCTCGAGGGAGCTATACATTAGTCAGTTGTAGAGATTCTACTCAGATAAGTGCACTTTAGGTCCAAGAATGTATACAGTGCGGGAAAAGACACTTTGGAATGTGTCGTAAGGATGTTGTAATCTGTTATCAGTGTGGGGATAGAGGACATTATGCCAGAGAATGCCCTACTCAGGGTGATTTTGCCCCTGCTCGAACACAAACCCCAACTCCAATGTCAAGGACGACTAGTAATGCTTCCAGAGGTAGTGTTGGTGGGAGAGCTGAAAGAAGGGGGAATCAAAGTTTGGGCATCAGTGGACAACGGACAAGAGGTGGAATAGAACCTCGCGTCTTTGCAATGACGAGGGGTATACGTGATGTCACTCCCGAGGTTACCACTGGTACAGTTCTCTTAAATAAATATATTAAAATGATTATGATGAAACTTGATTTTGGTATGAATTTAAACTCTTTCGGAATGGTAGCAATAATTTAGTACTTGTACCTGTCCGAAAGAAATTTCGGGGATGAAATTTATTTTAGAGGGGAGGAATTGTCACATCCTCTCCTTCTTAAACTGTTTAATTATGTGTATGTCATGAGTAAGGATTTAAAAATGTGTCATTGTTGATTAACTAGAGCCCAGTTATGGTGACTAAAATATTTCGAGACTAGTTATTTACTTAAGATTACAAATAATAGGGAATTCGTCCTAATAAATTAGGACCAAAATAGAAATTATATTGCTAGGGTACCGTCTCCCTAGACTATATCAACCTGCATTTGAATTTGTTTAAGTGTAAGGGGTATAGTAAAATCGTCAATTTCTTTTGGTTAAGGTAAACCTAATAAATTCTACTAAGTCAAAGGAAGGGAGTTAATACGTTGGGTCTTCCATATGCTTTTAGAGACACGCAGCAGCCTCACTTCCCAAATTAAAGTGAATGGAAAACATGTACCCACCACTTCTACACCACTACCACAGACCATTAAATGAGTTAGGAGAGGATTCTTAAATGGATTAGCCTATGGGAGAAGAGTGGCATGCATCACTATCCATCCTTTCTCTTGGAGAGTTGAGAGAGAGAGAGGGGGGGAGAGACAGAAGCTTCTCATAATCTCCCTCTCCCTATCGCTATCTTGGGTAACCGTTCTTGGAGTCATCTGCATCAATAGAATGGATTCCAATTTGTGGTGGTTATTAAGCGCATACTACTAACTAGTAAAGGTAAGTCCCTTTTTATTTTGTGATAGAACAAGTGAGAGGGAAAGGAAGTAGTTACTTGGTGGTGGAAATTTCAGCCAAGTCCCTCTGTGATGGAATGATCATGATGCTTTAGAATTATAGGTGAGGGAATTATATGTCCAAATTTTGTCATGCATAGTGGTTATATATGTGAATACCGGTACACTCGTTCAGGACAGGGGTCAAGCAACTAATTGGGTAATTAAACTATCATGGATTTAAGGCAGCGAGTTGTGTGTGCGTGTGATAATGGTATATATATGCATGAATTTTTAATGGGGTTCTCTAGAAAGAGTTAGTGTACAACAATACAGGGTGATATGTATATATAATCTCTTGTTTTTGTGGCTGGGTATGCTATTAGGTGGAAGTAAGCTTAATTAAATGACACCATTTATCTTAACCCTGCAATTGAGATTGAGTTGGTTATAAATGATTGATAAATTGGTATGGGATTAAACGTGCCTATGTTATATATTAAAAGGAAAGGCGCTAGTCGAGGAATCATCAAGAGGCAAGGGTATAGCCGAATAACAATCATACTGTGAGTAAATTCTAACCTAGTACCTTAATTAATACGAGCATGGTATTTGAATCATGAAGCGGCGCAAACCTGAGGTAGCGAATTTAATTATAGTAAAGTGCGGTTGCATGTGTGATAAAGTATGTGTTAATGATTATATCATATGATGATGATATTTCAATGTGGAGAATGATAAGAATGTTGATGAGATGCGTATAAAGAGGCACGAAAGGCGTCAGTGATGATGATAACGATGATGATGATGATGAAGTCAATGGTGACAATGATGTTGATATTGATAATGGTGATGCATGTGATGTGAAGGATGTTTATGGATTTTATGTGAGATGATATGAATGGGTGTTTCTTTGTACGTGTGTGTTATCGGTTAGTCATACTCCCGGAGAATGTGATGGTGTGATAAGTCCTCAGTAAGGACTTTGTGTACATATTCGGTTATCTGTCGAATGACCGGGCTGTGGGAGGAAGTCACCGATGCTTCAGGTTGGCGGAGGTGGGGGAGCCTAAGCATCGAGGAGGAGGTGGGAAAGAAGATGATGGTGCATGGCTAGGCCGCAATGGGTGATGTATGTTTTTATGTGCATGTGTTTGATGTGAATCATGCTTATGTGTGTGTATGTGGTGACCAACGATTTTAAGTGGTATGATGCTATCAAACCCAGCCGCACTACTTTTCTGTGAGTTTGTGATGGTCCTATATATGTCTATGTGTGAATGGTGAATGTTTATATATGTACTAGTGTAACAAGAACAAGAAGGGTATAACATTAGCCGTGATTGCTCAATACTTTTTTTTATGTTAATTACGATACTAGGTTAGCTTTTACTCATTAAGGTGACGTCTCACCCCGTCAAAAAATTTCCCCAGATTAGAAGTGTTGGACTAGAAGTCAAGGAAACTCAGTAAGGCTCATCTCGTCATCAATGAGGAGGGATGGTGGACTCAGACTCTGACATGACTTGTTTATAGTATTTTTAAGAGAAGATGGTCTTCTCTACTGTCATATGTTTTGAAGTATTAAAAGTTTATGTAAATTATGGTTTGGTTTGTAAGCTAAACAAGAATGTGTACAGTTTGACAAGGATGGTTTTGTAAAATGGTTTCAAATAGGTATGGGTGTTACAGCAGCAGCTCTAACGTGGTCCAGGAACACATGCGTGTTCACAGCTGGACGCCAGATCGATGTGTCAGCGTTGCAGAGATTGATTGGCTGAATTTTTACTCAATGTGGTCAAAGCACACGGCTGTGTTCCTAGCCGTGTTGACTAGTAGGTGGACGAAACTACCGGTTGATCTCTTAAAACGTGCAGAAAATGTCGACTTGCCCAACCAACACGGCCGTGTTCCTAGGTCGTGTTAAATCCAATGACCTGCTGCACCGTAAATGTGAACTCGACGTCGAAATGAATGTGAAACGTGATTCTGACAGTGAACACGGCTTGGAACACGGTCGTGTTCATACCCACATTCACCCTTTGACAGCTTCTTGACTTTTGTAGACGTGGTCTTCAACGTGGCCATGTTCTAGGGTTGTTTTGCCCTGAACATAGTCTGTGAACATGGTCGTGTTGCTGGGTGTGTTGACCTGATCGTGGTCTGTGAACATGGCCATGTTGCTGGGTGTGTTGAAGTTGAAGTGGTCTTGGACATGGCCATATTGATGCCCACGTTGACCCTTTGAAAGCTCATTGACTTTTGTTGATGTGGTCTTCAACGCGACCATGTTCCAGGGTGTGTTGCTCTGAACGTGGTATGTGAACATGGCCATATTGTTGAGTGTGTTGATGTTGACGTGGTCTCGGACATGGCATGTTGATGCCCACCTTGACCCTTTGAAAGCTCCTTGACTTTTGTTGACGTGGTCTTCAACGTGGTCACGTTATAGGGTGTGTTGTCTTGAACGTGGTCTTTGAACATGGCCATGTTGTTTAGTGTGTTTATGTTGACGTTGTCTTTGATATGGCCATACTGATGCCCATGTTGACCTTTTGAAAACTCCTTGACTTTTGTTGATGTGGTCTTCAACGTGGCCACGTTCCAGGGTGTGTTTCCTTGAACGTGGTATGTAAACATGGCCATGTTCCTGCCTATGTTGGCACTTTTGACAGCTTTCCCTTATGTTTAGCAGGAGGCAGTTTCACTCTGCATTGTGAACTACCTCTCTCTCTGGGATTCATCACCATGATACATGGCGGGATTCGTATATGGACAGCAAAAGGGGACGCGGGCGGAGTGGTACGACTCTTTGCCCTCGCCTAGGATGTTGCGGACTTGAGTTCCACCGACGCCATATTTCTAACCCTAACCATATTTTTGTTGAATTGGCTCATTCTTTCATTCTTATTGGATATAATACCCTGAAACATTACTCAAACACAAAACCAAGTGTAAAAGTTTCACTCTGCATTGTGAACTACCTCTCTCTCCGGGATTCATCACCATGATACATGGCGGGATTCGTATATGGACAGCAACAGGGGACGCGGGCGGAGTGGTACGACTCTTTGCCCTCGCCTAGGATGTTGCTGACTTGAGTTCCACCGACGCCATATTTCTAATCCTAACCATCTTTTTGTTGAATTGGCTCATTCTTTCATTCTTATTGGATATAATACCCTGAAACATTACTCAAACACAAAACCAAGTGTAAAATTGGGAAATCGAATGAACTTGATACAATTTAGGTCATTTTAGGATGTAAAAGTGTTGGTGAATATATGTATAATTCAGGTGTTATCAGTGATCTTGTTGCGCCACTCCACCGTCTTAGAAGGAGGACAATATTGGGTCATGAACTTGTTGAGCATATCATCCCACGAGGTGATCGAGAGGGTCGGTCTATTGTTGAGCCACCGAGATGCATTCCCCGCAAGAGAGTAGGGGAATAGTCTCAACTTCAAAGTGTCCTCGGGAACCCATTTATCTTCAAATTTCCCGCAAGATAGATGAAACTCTGGACATCCTCCATTGGAGACTCATTGCTAAGCCCATGACATACTGCATTGTTCTGGATCATGGTGACGAGGCGGCGGGCTTGATATCGAAATTGTTGGTGGCCACGGGTGGATGCCGAATGGTTAGGGTTCACAAACACCCAAGTGGAAAGGGACACTACTCAATGCTAAGAGAGGGAAAAACACAAGAGAAGGAAGAGAAACCATCATGGAGATGCTTGAATCCTTCCTTGTGTAGTAGAGATCTTCCTTTGGGGAAGAATTTCCCAAATCATTGCCTTGGAGTGAAACCCTAGCCTCTTCTTCCTTCTTGCTCATCACTTTCTCTCTCTAGAATGTTGAAGAAGAAGATTTTCGCACTCAAGGTCTCCTCACCCTTCTCCTTCAGCTCAAGCCTCTTTTTATACCCAGGTCGATCTCAAATCATGGTCCTAGTTCGCGGCCAGTGAACATATGGAGGGGACTGTGATCTCGAACAAAATTGTACTGTTTCATTTAGTCAGTTCACGGTAGCAAAACCGTGAACTACTTGAGTCCAGTGAGACTGAAAACTGCTCTGGACGCATGGTGGTTCCCGGTTAATAGCTGCCTCATCTAGAATATCACAACAAAATCCCACCTAAGGCCCAAGTATAAACCTTAGATAGGTGCAATATAAGGCAAGTATGTTTAAATATCAACCCGGGCCGGTCCATGTACCCCTACTTCCATTGTTTGAAACATTATCCAGCGGATTGGTTTTTGTTTGAAAACTATAAGGTATAAATTAAAACAAAGCAAAGGCAAATGGTTTGAAAGCTCTAGATGAGAAGGATCACTCGGGTGTCGCTTCCCCCTAACTACTACCATAGCACGTGGACTCGAATGGGTCGTTATGGGCGAGGCAATCATGAACCGCTAGGAAGTGCAACTATGGTCTAAGACCACACTCTCAATTGCCAAGCTAAGGGATACATTATAGGATACTAGAGTAGCCCTCTTGGTTAAGGCAATTGGGCGTTGACTTACCTTCTCCCTCAAACCGATGGTTGGACCGCTTAATCACGATTAACCTGGTCGTTTAATTCAAGATAGAGGTTTTCCCTTTATTAACCTAGGTAGGTGGCTTGAAAAGCCCAAGGAATCCCAACTCAATTGAGCCTCTTTGGAAAGGGGGGTTTCCCCTCTAACATAGGTTAGAATGGCCAATTAGATTGCTAAGCACCAACATGCACAATCATCATGAAAAATACCTCAATCATTAAATTAAACAACACTCATAAACAATCATTTAATTCACACAACAACTACATGGCAAATAGTTAGGGTTTCACAACACCCAAGTGAAAAAAGAAACTACTCTGTGCTAGAAAAGGGAAGAACACAAAAGAAAGAAGTGGAACCATCATGGTGATGCCTCCACTCTCCTTTGATCCTGTGTTGATCTTCTCTTGAGGAGATTCTTCCCAATTCACCACTTGGAGCAAACCCTAACCTCCTTTCTTCTTTGGTTCGTCCTTTCTCTCTCTAAAATATGAAGAAGAAGGTGTTTTCTCACAGTTGGGTTCCCCCTCTCTTCATTTCAGCTCACATTATATACTGGGATCGGGCTCAGTTCATGCTCTAAGTTCACGGTCGTGAACACCTCAACGCCTCCGTGAACTAGGATTGTTGTGTCGAAAAACACCACTTCACTCATGTGAGTTCACGATTTTCACTCAAAGTTCACGGTCTTGGTCAACGTGAACTCACTCGGCGTTAGTAACCTCAGAAATCGCCCTGGAAGCTTCGCGGTTCACAGTTTATGGATTTAGTTCACGGCCTTAGGAGACCGTGCACTCCAATGGGAAACCGTGAACATGGTCTGAATCACTCCCTTTTCCCGGTCTTTGCTCCTTTTCTTCCAACTTTCGACTCCGGGAATGTTTTCTCTTGTTAGATCCTGAAACACAGAAAACCTAGCGTAAAACCACCCTTTTAGGAGTTCAAATGTCACAAACGCCCAAGGGAAACTAGAATAAAATGAGTACCATTAGGCCCGACTCACTCCCCCACACATAGACGTTTGCTTGTCCCCAAGCAAACCATTTCACACAAGGTGATATGTCAACCTATCAAAATGCTTTGGAGACAAATCAAAGGGCACAAAGTGGCGAATCTCAAATGGCTATTGGAAATTAACACATGGATTGTTGCAAGCAATACCGACATCCACCACAAACGACATTCGTGGATACTAGAAACGGGCAAATGAAAAGTTCTCACCTTGTTCATGAATCAATGCAAGTTTCAACAAGATCACTTACCAACCACCACTAACCATGCATAGAATTCAAGTCCAAGGAACAAACGGATGGGCAACAAAGGTCCTCACCGGGGTATGATATGACATGCACTCTCTTGACCAGTGGAGTCAGGACCTTTTGGTGCAAATAATGTGCACAATCATCAACACTCCGCCCTATCGTCTCAACACCACGGTGGCAACCTATAAATGCTAGAGTTCATGGAATGGTTGTCATCACTAGGTTGTTCGGAGGTCTTAGACACAGGTTCAAATGACTGGTGATTGTCTTGGACATGGGGAAAAGGCTTTTTGGGTGGTGGAAAACACATCATGAGGTCCTACATCTTCACCCTAAACCGAAGGTTCTATGGTTTCGACTAAGAACCTTCCTTACAAACAATGGCCACTAGCATCGGCCAAAAACCTTGCTTCACCCTTATAAACTATCACCCATCCTGAACTTCCTTTAAGCGCTCTCGCTCGGTCTACTCTTGCTATCACGTTTCCATTTGGTATTGAAGGAGTTCTAAGACAATGTGGAGGTTTCAATGGCTTGAGTTCCAAGAAACCTCTCCAAGACAATACTCTTTGATTCCTTGTGGCACTCTCTACTTTATTTACCCCGTTTTATTACCTCTTTTTCGTTTCTCTTTCTTTCTGTTTCTTTCCACTTTCATTTTCATTCTTTTTTTTTTTTCTTTTTGAGGGGGGTACTAGAGAGTTAAACCTTTGCCACACTACTTTTAACTATCAATGCTCTCTTTTTAAGAACTCCAACACTACTCTTCATTTCACTTTCGATCCTAGCAAGAACTGCACACAATCCTCCTATGTCGAACCTCAACAGAACTCAAAAGCGAGATCTCCGGGACACAAGGACGACACACGTATAGACACGAAGAAAGGATGGGGAGTCTTTCTATCAACACCATTAAGCTCACAAGCAAAAAGATCCTAACATGAGAACGAACCCCAAAGTCACAAGGCTCAAAGGGGTTGACTAGTGGATAAATCATTTCCGGACAATCAACATTTGGGCGTGGACTAATCATATGCCTCCATCATACTCACTAGTGACAACTGTGACGTTACTAACCATGTTAAGAGGGATCTAAGCACACAAGAAGAAAATGATCGGCTCAAAACTCACATGGCTACCTAGTAACCCAACCATCTATTCCAATTCACAAAGCAACATGCATGGCAATTGTAATCAACAAGTAATCGAGTCAAAACATCCATTCATTTTTGCACACATGACAACTAAACCTTTGCACTATCCTAATGCACCTCTCAGTCATCATCATAGGACATACTCGATCACATGCAACAATTCAAGGTTAAAGCCAATAGACACGAAATTCTCACACAAACCGGCCACTTTGATCATGCAAACATTGCTTGGAGCCCTCAAATTTGGGCATACATCAAGGCTCCAAGCATCAATCACACTCACACAAGCATAATAATAGACTACCCCCCCCCCCCCCACACACACTTAACCTTGACATTGCCCTCAATGGAGTAAGATAGGGGAAGAACGACGTTACCGCTTTGCTTGGTGAGTGAAAGTTGGAATTGTTTCCGGGGTAGGATATTTGGAGCTTCAAGGAGAAGAAAAAAACACACATACACAAACACAATGTGACTCGCTCAAGGCGAGGTTATTACACAACACAATACGATAGTAGTAGTAGTTTATAGTCACAAACACATAAACGAACGAAAAATAAGAAAAACCAGTTCAGATTTCCAAGTGGAGTAGTGGGGCAAAAGGAATTGGCTCTGCCATATATCTCACTCGTCGGCTACCTCTCATTGTGCAGAAAGCCTCGGCTCGTCATCGGGAATGAGACCCTGGCGTCTAGCCATCTACTCAAGGAGGTTGGTCTGCCACTCGAGACGGGAAGTCACTCCCCTAAACTAAGTCTCGAGGCGATCAATCCTCTGGACGAGGGGATCCCCGACTGGTCTGGATGATGAAGCTGCTGCTGGAGGTGGTATATGGAGCTGGAGAGCGGGACGCTGGCGGCAGCCGGGTGCTCGAGCAGGTGGCTGCTCTGGGGGTGGAACACCTGCATCTGGCTCCACTAAAGTTGGGTCAACTACTGGGTGCATGGCGCCCGAAGGTCGTAGCCCGCCGAGGTACTCGATCCCCCTCTCCTAAAGTACCAATTGCTGGTTATATAGTGTAGCTACTGGGAAGGGCTCGGTCTTGCCAACGATGGATCATCGCTCCACACCCACTTTGAAGTGGTGGGCAATCCTCATGATGATGCCCCCCATGTGCATAGTGTCCACCCTTTTCCTCCCCAGACACCAGGCGAAAGAGGTGGTTATCAGTGATCCTAGATGGATCGACTCCGTAGGATGCCTCATGGAGAAGAGATCTAGAAGCCCTCTGTTCATCACACAAAAACAAAAATAAGGAAAAGAAAACAAACTTACATTGGGTTGCCTCCCAACAAGCTCTAAGTTAACGTCACAAGCTTGACGTTGCGGATCTATCATGCTTTGGAACATGATGCCACCGAGAGTGGATCCGCCACATTCTCGGGGCGAGGCATGTAGCCTTCCAGTTAAGTTCCATGGGGTTGCCTTCTTGGCCGACGACCTTAGCTTTGCCCTTTCTCCTTCTTTGGGTCAAAGCTTGCTTCATCTTTTCCCTCCAAGCTTTCTTCTTCCTTTCTTTGGGCATAGTACCCTCCTTAACTTCCTTCTTAACATCATCACAAGCAACACAAGTAATAGTGGGGTTTGCCTTGAGAGGCTCTCCTCCACTCACATTCAAGTCGTCCGATACCAACTCCTTCACATCCTCACTTCTAGCCTTAGGTTCAATTTCAAGAGTGATCCTCTCCTCACCATCCCTCAGAATCAAGGTCCCCTCATTAACATCAATTAACGCCTTGGCGGTGTCAAGGAAGGGACGTCCTTGTATGAGTGGCAGGTCCGAGTCCTCACTTATATCAAGGATCACAAAATCCGTCGGATAGCAAAACTTTCCCACTTATACTAACAAGTCCTCCACGTTTCCCCTAGGATTAATGACCGAGCGGTCGGCTAATGTGACACTAAGCTTAGTGGTCTTGAGTTCACCTAGGTCTAATCTTTTTAAAAGCTTATAGGGCATCACATTGACACTTGCTCCTAAATCCGCCAAGGCATTTTCTATGTGACGGTTACCAATACTAAGAGGGACAGTGAAGCTACCTGGGCTGGGTCGCTTCTTGGGCAACCAGTTGAGGATGAAATCCGAGCAGTCCTCGCCTAGAGTCACGTTGGCAAGGTCTTCGAATTTTGGTTTCTTGATGAGGAATCCTTTGAGGTACTTTGCATACCTTGGCATGTGAGCCATAGCTTTAAGGAAGGGGATGTTGAGGTGGAGATTTCGGAGCATCTCCATGAAGCCTCCACATTCCGCTTCCAACCTCTCCTTGTACACCATTATGGGAAAAGGAAGAGGTGGCTTGTACTCAGCCATCGGAGATGGCGTTGGCGATGCCTTCCTTGCCACCTCTTTCTCTCCCATCGAGGACTCTTCATATCCATCCTTGGGGTTGGAGTCTTCCTTCTCAATCACTCCCTTTGCAAAAAATCCCGGAGTCACCTTCACACTTCTCAATTGAATCACATTCACCCCGGCATGATCCTTGGGATTTGCCACCATTTGAGAAGGTAGAGTTCCCTTTGGTCTCTCGGTGAGGATCCCGACAAAATTGCCCATTTTCACCTCCCAATTTTGAATGCTTGCTTGATGGCTTCCGAGTCCCGCCTCAACCGAGGTAAACTTGGTAGTCTCCACATCCATAAATTGCTCAAACTTCTTGAACTTCTTAGCACTCATGCTCACAAAGGTATTCACTAGGTCTTCAAGTTTGGACAACTTGTCGGGTTGTTGTTGTTGTTGTTGTTGTTGAAACCCTTGACCACCTTGTGCTTGGTAAGGTTGTTGGAAGCTTGAGTTTTGGAATTAAGGCCTTTGTTGGACGAAAGTTGGTTGAGGTTGATAATTGCCTGTAGGGCCTTGGAAACCAGGGGGTCTCATATTAATCGGGGACGACCAAGCAAAGTTAGGATGATTTCTCTACCCGGGGTTATAAGTATTGCTATACGGGTTGTTCCCCCTAGCATTGGAAACGAAATTGACTTGTTCCTCCGGAGTGCTTTGTTCCTTCATTGCTTGTTAATCCACCATCTCATGGTTAGTACTTGAACACCAATCGCAAGACATCACCGCTCTCTTTCCCTGCTTCTTATCCTCAAGAATTACCTCGATCAACTTGTCAAACTTCGCTTCAAGTGGAGCACTTGCTCCCACACTTATTACTCATCTTTCATTACTTCTCTTCCCACCTCTTGTCAAGCCCCAATCATATCCTTTAAGAGCCATATCTTCGAGTAACTGGGTCACTTGAGGTGGGGTCATTTTCATCAATCTCCCATGGCAAAGAGAGTCAATGAGGATCTTGTCTACATGTATAAGGCCACCATAGAAAGTTTTTATCCGAAATTGCTCCTCGAATCCATGGTGAGGGCATTAAAGGAAGTAGTCATAGAATCTTTCCCAAGCATCTCTCAAGTTCTCATCTTCGTCTTGCTCAAAATGGGTGATCTTCTTTCTCCACTCGACCATCTTCGAAGGAGGAAAATAGCAGGTCATGAATTTGTTGAGAAGATCATCCCTCGAGGTAATTGAGCGAGGCGACCGGTTATTGAGCCATCGAAGTGCATTCCCCGAAAGTGAGTAGGGGAAAAGCCTTAATTGCAAAGCTTCTGCCAGCTGATGATGTATTCTTTATGCCCAATGATGACTAATTTGTTACCTGTCAACTGAAACTCGAATTTGTGCTCGTTAAGCTCATTTGGCAACATGAGCAGATGAGCTCGAACTCAATGAGCTGAACACCAATAATGGTAAACTTCGGCTCGGACCATTAACAGTCCTGCAGGCCTCGGAAGGCTTGGCGTTAAAATCACCAACTGCCCGCAAAACGATCCATCCCGTTGGGGTTTCTCCATTCTTTGCACTTCTCCCAACCAAAACCCCAATACGCCGACGTTTCCTTCGTCACAAGTCAAAATCCCCGGCTAGCGCCACCAATGACCAACTACGGCACAATCCCGACCTCCTCCGGCGGCGGCAGCAGCTCCTCCTCGACGTTCTCCAACATCGCCTACATCTCCCGCGCCGCCAAAGACCGAATCAGAGACGGCCTCGGCACCCTCCGACCATGGAAGTCGATGCTCGACATCCGCAGCTTCGGTCTCCCCGGAAACATAGCCAACGCAATCGGCCGCCTCAAGACGAATTCAGCCTACTTCCGGATGAACTACGCCGCAATTGTTTTGGGGATCTTGTTCCTCAGCCTCCTCTGGCACCCAATCTCGCTAATCGTCTACATCGCCGCAATGGCCGGCTGGCTGTTCCTCTACTTTCTCCGCGACTAGCCGCTGGTGGTGTTCGGGAGACTGATTGGCGACCAGGCTGTGCTGGCGGGGCTTTCGGTGCTCACGGTGGGTGTGCTGCTCCTCACCGATGTTCTGTGGAACACCGTGGGGTCCCTTCTGGTCGGAGCAGCGGTGGTTCTTGCTCACGGAGTAACGAGGAAGACGGAGGATTTGTTTGTTGACGAGGAAGAGACCGCAGGGTTCCTAGCCGGCGGCGGGGGCGGCCGGTCTTCTTCTTGAAATCTGTGAGGGTGTCTTTTTCTGGTTTGGATCTGTACGACATGTGCGGGGTTAATTTTTGTATTTTATTACATTGTGTTGGTTTATTGAATTATTATTTTGGTTTACTATTGCGATGATATCTTTAATTAGTGGGAGGATTTATTGCGATGATCAGGTCAGTAATGGTGAGTAACAATGAGTAACAAATCCACATTAACATGACATTAACATTCCTCTCTTTTCTGGAAAAGCTTTAATTTTCTCCTCCTTAATCTTTGACGGATGATTTCTCACTCATTTTAAGTCAAAATTTAATTTTTTTCACAGTTAGATCAGATTAATTGTGCTCTTCAAAATGATATCCACTTTGATATATTTTTCGAACAAAAAAAATTGAGTCATTTTTACCCGTCTATACCATATGGTATTGACTGGTATTGAAATAAGAGCATACCTATAGTTTGAAAAGCGTACCATGGTGGTATGAACAAACCAAGATCGTAGGATGGTTGAATACATGATAGAAAAATTATATTAACTGTCATTTACGACTTTTAACATTGTGTGCCACAAGATACCACCTCGTACCAGGGTGGTATTGTATGGTATTGTGTGGTATTTTTTGGTCCTGTAATTTGTTCACCCAGAAATTTGTAGATCCAATAGATCATGATGAACTCGTTACTTTTGCGCAAACGTTTTCAAAAACGAAGAAGATACTATATGGTATGCAGTTGGTACCAAGAGACAATAATTTTTTTTTCTCAAAATATATTGAAAATGAATCTCATTTTATAGAGCACAATGAACTCGTTTCATCTGTGCAAAAAAAATTAAAATCCGAGTTAAAACGAAGAAGATATGAGGCGATTAAGAAAGTTAGGAAAAATAAAAAATTTTAGTTTTCCATCTTTAGATCTGGATTTTCTAAATGAAGCGTCTAGATTTAGTTATTGATGTGTGCATAACCCATTATGCACCCTATTTTGAGCTTTTCTTGTGAATTTGTCTGTCCATATAGCAATTTCCATTTTCTTTTTTTTTTCAAACGATCCCTCCACAAAATATTAGTGTGACAAATTAATAGTCCAATACAAGATAGTTACATTGTGCAAAACAATCAAGAATAAAGTGGACTTCAAATCTTGCAAATTTGTTACGCTGAACCAAAATCTCATCCAATTTGCATTTCACAAACATCATTCGACTGTACTCATAACTTTTAACCACTGTCACCTTCGCATCGCCCACACAGAGTTTGAAAACTAAATGGACCTTAATTTCAGTCTTGAAAATTTCATCTTTCCCAAGTGCGGAGGCTTGAATCCAATTTGTTGAAGGATGCTATAATGACCTTTCTAATGAGGCACGAAAGTTGCATACAGATTTAACTGAAATTCGAAACAAATGCCTTCCAATTTGGAGCGAGTGACTTGTATATACTATACTGTAGTATTGATCCATAGTATACAGTGTCTACCTTATTATCTCCGTAAGTATTGATCAGCTTGAATTTCTTCCAACTTCAAATCACTCGAGAAAAAGTGAGGGATCGTTTGGATTGAGTATTTGGCAAACATGTTGTTTGGGGCCAATTACCACACAAATATCACATAATATAAAACCTGTTATTTGGTATGTGATATTTGGTCTCAAACTTGTTATTTGGCAAATACTTGCCCCTCCCAAGTATTTGGCAAACAACACTTTTTGTGTTATTTGGTCTCAAACCTGTTATTTGGCAAAACACGTTACATCCAAATAACACATCCCACTTTTTGTCAGCCAAACATGTTATTTGGAGTCAAATAACAGATTTTGTGTTATTTGACCCCAAATAACACCCCGAAATAATCAATCCAAACGACCCCTGAGCTTATTATCAACATTTCCTGCCTGCCACTTACACTGTGGTGAGTGAAATGCATGTATTTTAATAATACACCTCTACTTCATCAAAATTCAGAGCTCTCTATTTGTTCTTTTGATCATACATACATCAGTCTCGTACTGAATTATCTTTAATGGAACTAAGTTACCTTGCATGAGTTGGCTCCTAAGAATATCGGTCCAGGAAAAAAATTGTGAATCTAGATGTACAAACAATAACCTCACATGCTGCAAGATTTATTGATCTGGAATCCGGAAGAAAGTGTAGGACAAGATAATGTTGTTGATCCCATCCATCTTAGGATCCGTCTCAAACTCAGGGTCTATGTAAAAGAAGACCTGCAAAACGGAGCATTCATTCATAGAATGAGCGAGGCAAGCCCTCTTAGAATGGAGGAAAGGAGAAGGGTATGTACGAAAAGGAGGAGATTCAGTTTACTCACAGGCATGTCAACTTGTTCTCCCGGAAGTAGACGTTGTTCCTCGAAGCAAAAGCATTGTATTTTGTTGAAGTATACAGCAGCCTGGAATGAAAACATAAGCCACAAATAAAAGAGAATTAGTCACAAGGGGTAGGATCTACTTCGTTCATGGTAGTCACTAGAGAGAGACATCATGATTCCATCCATGTCAATCAAGCTGCATTACTCAATCATAGCATCATAATAATCTATGATCGCGCCATAATGATTCTGATTTCAACTGCGGATTTAGGTTTAGACACTTTTTTTTGGTTGACACTATGGCTGATTCTGTTTTGATGCAAACAGCAAAAGTGTTGTTGCACAACAAATGACTGAAAGAAAGCATTGCAATGAGCATAGCTTGAATTTTTAACGCCTGATTTTGGCATTTCAGAGTACAAAAGCCCTCAGTGGACTGCAGCACATTGAATAAGGCAGTGTTCAAGAAGACGCGATTAATCGCTCGCCTAGGCGCGATTAATAGCTGGGCAGGAGGAAATCACCCCGTCTAGCTCTCGGCGATTGATATGAGCGTGCAAAACTATTCATCTCAATGAAAAACGCCTAATAGTGCACGCCTAATAGTGCCTAGGTGCACGGAGGCGGGTTTCCACTCTGGTGCGAGATGCCCAGAACAACTAATAAAAGGGAAAGTGTAACTGTTTTGTGGAAACCCCAAACACTATTCTATTTTCGATTTCCATTCGACCATCTGCACTCCCTCATCGGCTAGCAATGAGATCCATGTATGTCCAAAACAAAGGGAGGGCTAATTTATGTTCTTAACTTTCACTAATTGCAGTCATTGTTGGCAATTAAACAAATGGGATATCCTTGTATTCTGCTTATTGATGTGTAAGTGTGATCACATGTAAATCAGTGAACTTATGACTGTTATGTTCGATCTTGCACGCTAAACTTAAATATCTATCATATTTTTTTCAACGTTTAATCTCGCCTAGGCAACGACTAATCGTCTTGGGCGCTATACGATGCCTCCTCGCCTAGATAGCGCCTAGCGTCTTCTTGAACATTGGAATAAGGTAACCTAACTCTTAGCTTGTCCGAGTTAAAATTCGATATCCAAGGATGAAAGTCATAATGAAGAGGCTGCCTAGTTTGGAAGTGAAAACCAGACAAGTACTGCATTAGACTTTAGGAAATGTACCTATAAAATGAAAATTAGCTTGACATCTCCCCAAAATTCTTAAGGAATTTGCCTGTACTGTCCATTTCAACCACGAAGGCGATAACCATTATTTTCCCATCAACCACGAGCGATACCGACCAAGTTCATCGAAGGTCCATTGAAGCATATCAAATTAAATGACCAGAAATTAAAAATTGAAATCAAACCAGCACCTTCATGGGAGTAACATTATAGGTAGATACTCCAGTTATTGGAGCTGAACTGCGATTCTCAGCTGTATAAAATGCAAGGGCACTTTCTCCTGGCTTTACTCTCACCTATTCACCCGAAAATAAAAGGAAACCTCAAAATTCAATAGATTAACATCCAACACAGAGCTTCATTCTACGTCTAAGTAAGGCATCACAAGCATACAAAAATATAACCTCTCTTTGTGTTGGAATAAACTTCCACGGCATTCCATCAGCCACATCAGCATTAAACTGCACCACAATCTCTCTAGAGATAAACAGAAAAGGACGAAACACCATAAATATAAGCTATGTTGGCCTTAAACAGAACCATACCATCAAATTTAATCATATTACAGAGGCTAGGTTAAGATACCTTGTTGCCACAGTTCCATCTTTAGCATGCCGTGAAATCTTCTCTTCAACAGTCTACAAAAGACCATAAAACAATTGAAGTGCAATAAATCAAAATCTTAAATCCAAATAAGAACCTGAAACATCACAGACAAACACCAAACTAATAGGCAGGCCAAGGAAGAAAGAACGAACCTCCCGGCGCTGTACAGTTCCACCATAACCAGTTGCCTGACAAAAGGTCCTGTAAAGAGGAACAGCAGCATATGTACACCCCACCATTACGGCTACCAATCCAGTGAGATACATCAACGTCTTCCTCGACTTCTGCTCGGTAGGAGCTGAAGATCTACCAGCTGCAGTTGTAGCAAAATACCGCTTAACACTGCAACTACTATTACTGCTAATTTGCGCTGCCGTCCTAAATCCCTCCAACCCACAACGGTCGGCGTTGCTGTAGTAATTGCTGCTTGCTCTGGTGGAGCTGTAAATAAACAAACATGAAGAGGGCATTAGAATACGAACTTATATGCTACTAGCTTGATCGAATGCGACTCTAAGTTTCACCTGGACTGAATGTGAAAGGAATTTGTTTGACTAAGCGACTTCAGGTAAGGTGTAACGAGATACTGATGAAAGCTCCTAGCCCTAGCAAGGCTTGACCAAGACATTTTGCCGAATCCTTCTGAACCCAAAAATCAGAATCCCAACTTTCGGCCATCAATCGTCGAGTAAACAAAAAAGCTCAACTCTTTCACCCCCATAGCTCAAAACAAAGAAGATTCACTGTTATAAGCAGAGAGATGAATTACCTAGTCAAAAAATTAGAAGCTCGAACCTCCGTTGCATGAAAAAGGATTGAGAACAGCTACGCGTCTTCTCTCCGATTCCGAATTTTCCCCCCTTCAAATGACTGCTCTGTTCAATTTTGTTTTCTTTTAGGTTTCTGATGCTTTTGGTCCGGGTCTAGCCTGACCCGTTTTCATTCCGAAACGATAATGGGCTTTTGGTACGAATGGGGCATTTGGGCTCCTCTATTTTCTTACCGCCTCCTTCCGGTGTAATTATTCGTCGAAATTTGTGTTTCCCTTCAGCTCAGATTTTGAATCGATGACTGCCCGTCGTTATTCCCAGTCGGTGTACGATCCTTACAGCCACTTACAGCAACCTCAGCCCTTACCTACGGCAACTATTGATCGTAACGGGATCGACACGCTGTTCATCTTCGGTTTGCCGGATGATGTTAAAGCTCGCGAAATTCACAATCTCTTCCGCCGGCAGCCTGGCTTCGACTTTTGCCAGCTCAAGTACACAGGCCGCGGCAATCAGGTGCTGGAGGTCTTGATCGAACAAATTGCAGATTCAGTCCGTTAACCTTGTGATACAATAACCTCATTCATATCTAGTAAGATTCTGACACATCAGCGCCTCTTTCTCTCTTCTTTAAAAAGTTTTAATTTTCATTCTCTTAATTTTTAAGGATGATTTCTCACTCGTTTTAAGTCGGAATTTAACTTTTTTTTACATAGTTAGATCAGATTAATTGTGTTCTTCAAAATAATATTCACTTTGATATTTTTTTGAACAAAAAAATTTGCCAGTTATTACCAGTCTGTACCATATGGTATTGACTAGTATTAAATAAGAGCATATCATATGATATGAAAAATACCACCTCATACCGCGGTGGTATAATACGGTATGGAGTTGGTAATGAGAGATATGAAATTTTTTCACCGATAAATTTTTGAAATCCAATATATCATGATTAAATCGTTCCTTCTGTGCAAAATTTTCCAAAAATGACTAAAAAACGAAGGAGATGCCATATGGTATGGAGTTGGTAATGAGAGGCATGAAAAAAAATCTCAAAAAATATTGAAAATGGATATCATTTTGTAGAGCACAACGAACTCGTTCGATCTGTGCCAAAAAAAATTGAAATCCGTTAGAATGAAGAAGATATGATCCAATCAAGAAAACTAGGGAAAATAATTTTTTTTAATTCTCCATACTTAGATCTGCAGTCACTTAAAAGAAGGGGCCAAATTTGGTTACTCATAGTTATGCACCCTAAGGTTATGCACCCTATCTTGAGCCAAGGAAGGAGGAAGAGGAGAACGAAGGAAAAGTCAGCAGATTTTATTGATTGGATTGAGAAAGCTACCTCCTTCAGTTACAGATTTAGAATATACTAGGTAGATTTTGTGTCACGCTTTGCTGCAGCTTCTCATAGGATTAGAAGTATTGTTTGCTAATTTGCATTTGATTTTTGATTGTGGTATTAGCAACAGTATAATAAAAATTTTCAGGTAGTTATCATAAATGTAATAAAACTATTCACTTTGTACAAAACGGTCACAAACCTATAATTTTTCACGTTTCAGTAACAAAAGTTTGAACTAATTTCTAAAAGGTTATTCCGTCCAAAAATTTGTTACCTCCATCCAGTCAGTATGCCACGTCACTACAAATATTAATAAAAAAAATTAAACAATTGAATTGACCCAACCGATTCCCGACTCAACCCACCCGTACCCATTCGAACAGGTCGACATAGCCCGCAAGGTCACCTCCATCGCCTTCCCACCAGGCCCAATCTGCCTCCCTCCGCGACCAGCTCGCTGACCGAGACAATCTTATCTCCGATCTCCACTCCCAGATTGAATCCCTCAACGCCTCAGACAAGCTATCCCTCGCCGACCAAGAAAATGTTTTTTTATCATCTTCTTCTCATCCACTTCTATAAAATATATGAAGCATATTCATGACTCCAAATTGCAGGGATTCAAAAAAGCTGGCTTCTGAGAGCTTCACGAAATGGCATTTTAGTCTTTTCCTGCCCCTGCATATTTAATGAAGTGCTGCGTTTTGTATCTTTCAAGTTGAGGGCTCCTTCCATTTGAGACCAACGGGGCATGGAGTAACTAAATTGGGCCTAAAATGGGCCACTATGACAGCAGGAGAAGAATTCGTCCTTGGATCCAAGTGTGAAAGCCTGCCTGCCAGCAAATCTTAGTTTATAATTTACGAGGTTGCGAGAAAGGAGGTAAGTAATTATTACGTTACTAAACTTTGTTAAACAATAATAACAATTTAATCAAAATTCAGCTCCTCCCATAATTCACTTTTTTTTTTTACCAATAGATCACTTGTATTACCAAGGCAAACAGCTAGAACAGTTTACAACTCAAGAACAAACCAACGAAAAAAATCAAAAGTATCTACAACTGCAGGTAACAAAGAAAGGGTCTTCCTAGCCACTTCATGGGCCACCCGATTGTTACTCCTGCCAATAAAAGCCATCTCCAAACGCAAGACTTGCAGCCGCAACTTCCGAATTTCTTCAAGAATCCGGCCTCCTTTCACATCCCTAGCATCCATCCTCTGGATTTTCTCAATGACAACCTTCGCATCCCCACAGAATTGCACTTCAGCTAGTCCCTTCATAGAGCACCATTGAATTGCATCACGAAACGCCACCAATTCCACCAGAAACGGATCCTCCAGACCTGCATAAGAAAATCCTTGCACAAAACATACCCTCCCCACCCCATCATAGACCACCAAGCCACCAGCACCATGTGAGCCAGCACGTACTGCACCATCCACATAGCATCGATAAGGCATAGCAGTCTGAGATCTACCAGCCACACAATTCGCACCCCCTCCCTGTTGACCCCGATTCCCTCTATTCCGCCCCTCCTCAGCCAGACTTAACCACTCACAGACCTGCTCCTCAAATTGCCTCACCAGCGCACTCACCCCATATTGAACATGATCAAACACTACCCAATTTCTACTCTTCCAAATTCTCCAAAGAGTTGCCACAAACCGGATTGTTCTCTCTACACTAGCCTCCTGCTAAAAAAAAGAGCGGCGAAGGAACATAGCAAAGTTCAACGGAGGCTCCCGCACAAGCTATTCCTCCAGACCCGACCTCTCCCAGAGCATCCTTGCCATCCTGCAAGAAAGAAACATATGCTCCAAAGTCTCCAACGGTGCCCAACAAACCGGGCACCTGGGATCGACAACATCTTCTCCCGCATCAGGCTCCACTTCTCCAGGTATTCTACCAGTCCGCTCAGCTATCGTCTCCATAGTGGGGAGGATCCGCTTCATGCTCTGCCAAAGGAAGCACTTCAACTTCGGCGGAATGGGCAGTCCCCAGAGCTTTTTCCAACACTTCGTATCAAAAAATGACACCTCAGTCTTCCACTCCTGACTCTGCCTAGCATATTTACAGGCTAAATGATATCCCGACTTCACCGAATACTCCCCATCCCCGTCACCTGTCCAGACCTGGCTATCTTCCACCCCACCCCTCGGCAGTGGTATAGCCTGGATAGCCTGCACTATCGGTCTAGGGAAGCATTGGTCCAAACATTCCAAACACCATTCACCCTTGCCAGGTACCAGCAGCGAGTTAACCATTACTCCTGTCAGATCCGGCGCCGAGGCCTTCACTTCCAGCTCCGCCGGACTAATACCCGGGATCCAGTTATCCTCCCTAATTCTGACCTGCGAGCCTACTCCAATCTGCCACCCAAGACCCTTGACAAGCAAGTCCCTTCCATGCAAAATACTGATCCAACCCCATGAAGGTCTCGACCTACGTGTTGCTGTAAGAATAGATGTCCGGGGGAAGTATTTCCCTTTCAGTACCCTTGCCAGCAACGAATCCGGCTCCTTCCAAATTCTCCAGGCTACCTTTGCCAATAACGCCTGGTTAAAGTTCTCGAACCGTCGAAACCCCAGACCGCCATCAAATTTGCTCCTGCATAGGTTACGCCAGGACACCCAATGAGCCTTGTCCTTCTCTCCTGAGAATCCCCACCAGAACCGCTCCATGTACTTATCCAGCTTACGACAAAGAGTCACTGGTAGCAGGAAGCACGACATGACATAAATCGGGAGGCCCGCAGCCACCGCCTTCAGCAATACTTCCTTTGCTGCCCACGACAGTTTCTTCTGCTTCCATCCTTGTAGCTTAGCCAATAATCTCTCTTCAAGGTATCGAAACGTTTCCAATTTCGATCTCTGCACTAGAGATGGAAGACCCAAGTACCTGTCCTGAACACCAATCGCTCCCACTCCTAAAATGGCTGCCATCTCTTCTGCCTCCGGGGGATCCACATTCCCACTAAAACAAACCGCGGACTTGTTCAAATTCACTTTCTGACCACTCAACTCCTGGTACTCCCTTAGCAGACCAAGTAATGTTTCACACTCATTCTTGGAAGCCCGGAGAAAAAGATATGAGTCATCCGCAAAGAAAAGATGAGACACACTGGGGCTCTGGGGATTAACCTTGACTCCAACTAAACTTCTAGTCTGAATCGCCTTTCTAATCAGTGCCGCAAATCCTTCAGAGCAAATGGCAAATAATAATGGAGACAGAGGATCTCCTTGACGTAACCCCCTCGTCGATCTAAAATATCCAGACGGGGTACCATTCATCATTACCGAGAATGACGCTGTAGAAACGCATTCCTGTATCCACCCAATCCATTGAGCACTAAACCCCATCTTAGTCATTAAAGCAAACAAGAAGAACCACTCAACTCTATCATAGGCCTTTTCCATATCAACCTTTAGAGCTAAGTACCCTTTCTTCCCCTGCTTTTTAATCTTAAGATAGTGCATAATCTCATGCCCGATCAGAACATTGTCCACTATCTGACGTTCCCGAATAAACCCATTTTGCTCCGGTGAGATAACTGAAGGCAAAATGATGGCCATTCGCTCCCCGATGATTTTTGAAATAATCTTATAAAACACTTGACAAAGACTGATCGGTCGAATCTGCTTCATCGTCTCAACTGTTTCCACCTTAGGGACCAAGGTCAACCACGTATGATTGAAACTCTTCAGCATTCTACCAGATCGAAAAAATGACTGGACCGCTTCCACTACATCTGGACCCACAATGTCCCAATAGCTACGATAGAATTTGCCAGTGAATCCATCAGACCCCGGCGCCTGGGTAGCTCCTATATCAAATACCGCTCTCCTGATTTCCAATGCCGTGACCTCCGCTGTCAAACTTCTGTTCATCTCCTCAGTGACAGAGACAGGAACTGGAAGCTCAGACACCCGCGCCATCATATCCTGTATCTGATTCTCTGAACGAAACAGATGATCATAAAAGCCACACGCCACCTCGCCCTTTTGTCCTTCATCAGTCACCCAAATCCCATCGTCATTCTTTAACCCCTCTATGAAATTTCTCCTCCGCCTGGTTCTTGTAACCGTATGAAAATATCCTGAATTTTGATCCCCAGCACTCAGCCACTGCACTCTCGATTTTTGTCGCCAGAAGATCTCTTCATTCACCCATTGCCTCGCTAATTCTCTCTCAAGCTCCATCACTCGTTCCCAGTCCACATTTCCTTCACCTTTTATCGCCTCAATCTCCGTCTGTAGGATACGAATGTTCCGAGCCGAGTTCGTCGTGCCCGCACGACTCCAATCATACAATAAGTGGCGAAGAGATTTGAGGCGTTGCCACAATCGGAACATAGGCGAGCCAGAGTACGGTTGGCTCCAGACATAATTCACCAGTAACCTTGTTTCCGGATTTTCGGTCCATCTCGCATCAAACCGGAACAGAGGTTTCGTCTTCCTTGCAAATGGCTTATCAGCCACCAAGAGCGCTCTGTGATCGGACCCAAGGTCCGTACAATGTTTAACCACCGTTTGTGGAAATTTCTCCATCCATAATGGAGAAGCGAGAACCCTATCAAGGCGTTCCATAATACAAGCCGCCCCCATGCGTCTATTAGACCATGTAAATTGCGGACCCAAAAAACCAACATCCTGCAAAGCCAGCTCATTAGCAAAGTCCCTCACCCCTGGCGCCTTAATTGGGTCCCATGGCAACCCGCCAGATTTTTCTGATGCGTCCATCGCGCAATTCATATCCCCCAAAACCATATAAGGAACATCCAAATTATCACAAAAGAGGCGTAACTCACTAGTTTGCTGCTGTCTAATAGCCAAATCACTGGAAAAGTACACGCACACACAAACATAATCAAAAGAACCATTATTATTATTAATACCAAAAGAAATAAAAAAGGTCGAATGCTCAACAATGGAAATATTGACCCCAACTTCCCACGCTAGAGCCAACCCTCCCGACGCATCCACCGCATCTACAAGGAAAAAATGCTGAAAACCGAGACCTCTCATCCTACGAGAAACTACGCGCCTACACGATTTTGTTTCCGAAAGGAAAACAACATCTGGCTTATTCATCCTACAAAGACCGAGCAACGACTGGAACGTGAGAGACGGCCCTATACCCCTCACGTTCCAAGCAATCATCTTCATTTAGCGAGCTGGGACCATTCCTGGCTGGTTTCCTCCACCAAATTATCAACACACTTTTTCTTCACATGAGTAGGGTCGAAATGCAACCCTTCCACCTCCCCAGCAGCACACTTTCGTTCCTCAATATCACCTGGATCTGGAGCAGTCATGCGAAAAACTTCCTTACCCTTCTGTCTCCCCGCACCTGGAATCAGAGGCTGCTGTCTAGTTTCATTCGTTTGCCTGCTCTGCAGTTGCAGAGCTGCACTCCTCGGATAATGCTTCTTTCCGCCCCCAAAGCTGCTGTCGGCATTGCGTCCACCAGCATGGGGAGCATAGCCTCCTCGGAGATGGTGTGGGAAGCCTCTATCTTCCCCCCCTGGCCCTTGTGGTGCACAGGATAGCTCCCGTGTCCTCCTTTCCCCTTGCTTTTGATATCTTGTCCACGGCCAGCCCCATTTCTATGCCCTACAGCAGCCAAACCACTCCCCTGGTTTCGTATTTCAGTCTTCTTAGCAATTTTACCTTGAGGAACCTTCACATTCTGCTCCTGCTCGGCTTGTTTTGATGCTGGCAGACCCATCACAATTGGCCTCCCATCCACGTCACCCAGCGCCTCTTCCATATCCTCACTCCTCTTCTGCTTGCGACTCTCCTGCCCAATCCCACCAGGCCGAGGATTCACCCACACAGAGGGTTGAATCGGATGCCGCAAGAGTTGCGGGATGAAGGCAGCCTCCTCAACCCGATACCCAATGATATCAGTGGTGAGCTCCGGCCTGTAGTGCTCAATCCCAATAGGGTCTGGGTATGAACAATTCGGGGCAATGTGGCCAAGCCTACCACAATGATAGCACAGCATCGGTAGAAATTCATAAACCAGCGTCACCCAGAACTCCCCTGCCAAAGGATTGCTCGCGTACACCTGGGATCGGAGAGGCTGCATCACGTTGATCATCACCTTAGCCTTGATAAAATGTCCCGGCATGCCTTGAATAGCATAGGCCCCTGCCTCCATCACAGTACCAATCTTCGCCCCTGCTACTCTCTTCCCAAAGGCCACTGTTCTACAATGGGTGGGAATTCCCCACATTTGGACCCAGAATGGAACCATTGTGAAGGAATCCACTAATGATTTAGTGATCTCGCTCCACGGTTTCAGCTGTAAAACCCTCTCCTTCACTGTCCAAGGTGTCCTGTGCAGAACCCAGTCACGATCCGCCTCGTCCGCAAAGAAAAACTAGAGCAGCCCCATCTCAGCTTCGAGCACTCTGACTTCCACCGCACAGTTCCACTCTCCATTCACTATCTTGCTGATGACCGCCAAGCTTGGTGGATTCTCCATGAATAACCTGCCCAGTAAACTCATCTTAGCCCATTGCACTCCTGTAGCCACATCATCCATCGAAAACTCTACAACTTGATCCATCGCCATGGCTTGGATCCCTGCTGCCACTTCATCCACCTTCATCGCATCAATCTGTTGCTCTGTTTCTACTGCGCTAGTCCCCAGCATCTCCGGCAACCCCGCTGTCACAGGGTCAGCTGCGACATCACCAGAGCTCGACCTGTTCACCCCAGTCACCAACATCTCAGACCGCTCCACCTGCGTCTGAACAGCAGGAGCATCACCAGCGTTCGACATGTTCTGGGAAAAGGACCGCTGGAAGCACCAGTATAGACCCCAGATTAGGCCGATTAATACCATCATCGGTATGCAAACTATACCCAGAAATCCCAACCATGTATACATAAAGATTGGAATCATACCTCTCGAAAAAATCCACCAACGATTTGGAACCTCTCGCCGCCGATATAAACGCCACCAATGGAAACACCGAGCTTTTGTTGGTGCGTTGCCCAGTCTCGCCTGAGAGACTAAATAGGTCCATTCTGGAGCTAATCTGAGAACCGTACTCTGGACGGATTCTCGATTCGAGCTTATCCTCCGCGATTTACGAATCTGTATATATCGCGAGAAATAATCAATTTCCCCGACTCTTCGGTTTGTAACTCTTCCTCCCCAATTAGGAGACCAGCTTTCAAGAATCTCTTCACTTACCTCTTCTCTGGAATCCACTGATAGCACGGCATCAGTTTTCAGCTTCTTCGATACCACTTGAGCCACCGTCTTCGAAACCCTAGCAAGGCAGCTTTGCGCGGCCGCGACATAAACGAGGAGAGAGGCGAGAGCTTCTCGCATTTTTTTTTCCTATTCCTCCCATAATTCACTTACCAAACTTGAAAAAAAAATATTCAAGATACTTAAACAATACTAAATACACCGTTTTATACCAAAAAAAAAAAAAACTGAACTCGCCCACTGAGTTCACCTTTCTCGAGTCAGTGAGCCAACGAGTTAGCACCCTAGCTAATCTGACCACAACAATTCCTCCGACGATCTCAACCACGGAGCAAAGGCCTCGAGTCTCCGACGAACTCCACGCTGTTGCTGTTCCTCCGAACAACACAGGAGTGAGCGCACCACTGAATCTCCTCCAGATGCAAAAACCTCCTGATCGAATCGGATCTCGACACCAATTTCAAAATCTCCTCGAACTCCATCTCCTCGCAGGGGATCCGCAGCGGGCCGGTGTTGGCGAAACCGAACTCCTCCTCGGCATGCGCCAGGACGCGCCTGAAGATCGGATGGTTGATGTGAGTCGCCCGGACGACGAATCTCCGGCAGCTCGCCCCGACGCAGACGGCCAGGTGCCCGGCAGGGACGTCGCCGCGGCGGCTCTCGACGGCGATGAGTTCGAGGAGGAGGAAGCCGAGGAGGCGTTGGCTCGGGCCTTCCTCCGCCATTGCTTGAGCATCTGCTGGATTCTGACGATGTGGCGGATTTTGTTGGATTTCGGCATTGGAATTCGGAGGGAGACGAGAGAGAGAAGAAGGTAAATTTAATCATTTATGTATGATGTCATCATTTATGTATTGCTTTTGGTATGGGGTTACAGCTTGAATTTTAGCCTGCGGTACCAAAGAATCAATGACTCCTTACATTTTGCATGGCCTTGAACTTGAATGTTGGAAATTTAATCCAAAAGAGTTAGAATGGATCAATAGCTGCGGCTCAAAGCCCAGATGACAGAGTGTATATATAGATGAATCTTTTCATCTTCTACCCTGTGGTCGGTTCAACTGGCATTCTCTCAATTCTCATTTAGCTTCCGGCTCCTCATTCCTGATAACTTCAAGCTTCCCAACAACTTATGATGACAACGCTGAATATTTGTCAGGTTTGATGTCTCAACCATACTCACTTCTTATTGGTTAGATTTAGCTATCCATCCAGAACTGATGGTTCACTGTCATTTTCTTTTCTTTTACACGACCACACAAAGTGTACGTCAATGTCTACCACCACAAATTGTTGAAAATGCTATTACCACAGAGTAGAACTATTACTCCTAAAAATGATCTCCCTCAATTATCAATGTCATCTTATTTCCTTTGCATAAGACCACAGTATGCGTACTGATATGTACCAATCAGTGAGCATGTTATATATATATTACCAAAGAGTAGAATTGTTATGTCTATTATTGATGCTCCCCAATTTTAATTTTTAACCGGTCATTTCGTATCACAGATTTGGTGGCTGAAATTTACCATTCTCAACCCGTATCCAAACTTGAACAAGGTGTTTTCTAAATAAGAACGTAGAATGTGCTTCCAAAATTACTTAAGTAAATACTCTAATTGACACTTTCATTTTAATTTGATCAATTATTTTATATTTTAACTACGACTTAAAAATTACTACTTCCAAATTTACAGGGGATCTTTCATCAAAGTTGCATGGAAGGACTCCTTGGTTGATCAATTTGAAACGGTAATTCCAAATCAACCACAACCAGATATGGTTTATGCGATCACTTTAGTACACGGAAACATTACATGGTAATTGCATTTTTGCCAACTTATTACTCATTCAACTAGGTTACCATGCATCATATATTTTAGAAAACATATCTAACATAAAATCATACATTCTCATTATAGATCTAACAGGTCGTTCGTTGCATGCCAAGCATCAAACTTATACTTGAACTTAAATTGCTCCCAATTGCATGCACCCATTACTAAACCGGGTTGTTGATGTTGTTTTAATGTATGTTACTCAAAAAAAAATTGCTTATATGAACAATACCACCTCACATCGATATCTTTTTCTCAGATTCAGAGTAATCAAACACAAGATAAAAGATGAATACTTCTATGAAGATGCCAAACGACTTGCCCAATTTCACTCACTTGAGGAATTACATTCATGTCAATTATCCGTATCGAATCAAGTAACAATATCCATAGAACTAACTTAGAGGAAAACTAAATAGGAGATGGTTTTTTTCTACTCTTGCCTTTCCCTTCTCTATGGTTGGGTTTCCTCTTTAATTTGTGTGACCTAGAGGACAATGAAACTTGCTCAATAAGCCACTTTTGGTTTTGAGTTTAGGGTGAGGTGAGTTGAGCTGAGCTGAGAGAGAGAAGCAGAGGGTGTTTGAATGTGTCTATATGTGTCAGTTTGTCTATGGACTCATACTTTGATCGGCCTCCACCAATTATTTTTCATTATCAGATAATATAAATTCTATATTGAGTTATGATGCCCAAACATGATAGACTTGAGTAGAGCAGGATTTACACTTGCACCAAAAGTTTCCACCCACTTTTGCTGATTGTAGGGTGGAGTTCGGTCGGTTCGGTTATAACCGATAACCGCATGGTCGGTTATCTGTTAAACCGAACCATCTCCCACACCTACCGACCGAAAGAGACCTTAAGGCTTCGGTTATCTCGATTTTCGGTTAATCGAACTGCCCTCAAAACCAAAATCATCTCCGCCATCCCTTCGAATATTGATCGATTTTCGGTTAGCAGATAACCGGCCGATTTCAATTGTAACTGGTCAGTTAACTACTAACTGCTAACCGATTGTCCAGCCCTATCTGATTGAGTAACAATTTACTTACTTACTAGATGTGACTGGTTATTATGTGGTTATCTGCAGGGAAACAATTATGTGGTTGTTGCACATATCTAGAGCTACTCTCATTTGAACGCCAACGGAAACTCACTAAATTGTCCAACTTATTATTTCTATCCAATTCTGTACCTATAATTCGCTGTGTGATCAACAAGAAACATGACTAATAAGGAAAATGTTTGATTAACTCTTTAACTTCCATCAAATTGAGGATAAGTATTTTCAAATGAAAGACAATTACTTATATTCATTCCTTTATTTCCACTGAAAAATTAAAATTATTTCTTAGATTATATTTTTTATTTTTTTTTATATATTGTAAGCGAATTATATATAATTCAACCATTTGCATATCTAAATACAAAAACACACATTCTCCGCCTAAATTCTCAGGCTAAATTTTCCCGACCAACAGGTCGGGCCCTGCGCTAGTATTTTTAATTGCTTCACTCTTTCAAGAATAATACCTAACGATGCGAAGCAAGCAAGCCATTTGCCTTGCCATGGGGGAAGTCAGGTCTACTACCACAAAGCTCGTTTTTCGTCAAATTGGGATTCCTCCAAATCAACTTTTGTTATATTTGTCCTTCCCGCTCGAATTGTGGCTCACCGGCTCATAATATATTTTTAATTTCGAGGTGGATACAACTTGTTGAGGGAGAATGCTTCGCTCATCGCCTGCGACGTCTGCTCCCGACCAGGGGAATTGAAAAGGATCGAAAAATCCCGGAGCGGCAGCGGCCAGCCCATAGCTCATATTAGGGTTAGTGGGCCAGGGATTCAAAGGGAATGAAGGGTCGGGTATTACTGTACGTGTTATATCCTAACTTGAGAAGTTTTAGTCAAACACCAAAAATTTTAGATCAAGTAATTATCTTTTTGGTTCCAAAGTAATTATCTTTCCAGTTCCAAATTTCGGGGATGAAATTCTTGTAAGGGTGGAGGAAATGTAACACTCCGACCTTTGAGTTTAGGTTCGACCTTAATATTTGATCGGCTGAATTGACGGTTACGTATTAAGAGTTGAAACCGCGGATTAAGAATAGGAATAATAATTATTATTATTATAAATAAATAAATAAATATATATATGGTGGCGTATTCGGTGCACCCACTTTTTCGGGTGCACTCAGTGCACCCGCCTCATAATTGTCATTCTGACCATGCGATTCATGTCAAAACGGTATCAATTGTTGCTTATGATATTATGAACAAGAAGCACATGAATTTTAAAAAAATTCATTCAAAATTTACTTTAATTTGAAGGATTTAAGATTTAGGGATTTAGGGTTAGGGTTTAGGTTTACAATTTGGGATTTTGGGTTGGGATTCAAAATTGAAGGTTAAGGGGTTAGGGTAATTGATTGATTTGTTATGATTCTATGTCATATCATCATATTATATTGAGAGTACTAATTAAAGTTCAAAATTTGATGTAGTGCACCCAAAAAAGTGAGTGCACCGAAGTAGTCACCATATATATATGGTGGCTACTTCGGTGCACTCACAAAAATGAGTGCGCTTAATGCACACAACTCAAAAACTAGTCTTAAGGTGTCGGATTTTGAATTTTAATTTGTAGAATTAGTGTAATATGATTATATAACAGAAGATAACAACTAATTAGTTGATTACCCTAAGCCCTAGACCTCCAATTTTGAGTCCTATCCCTAAACCCCAAATTGTAAACCCTAACCCTAAATCTCTAAACTCTAAATCCTTCAAATTAAAGTAAATCTTCAATGGTTTTTGTGCAAATTTATGTGCGTTATTGTTCATCACATCATAAGTGATGAATGACATCATTTTGACATAAATCGCATGTTTAAAATGACGATTATGAAGTGAGTGCACTGAATACACCCAAAAAAGTGAGTGCACCGAAGAGTACGACATACCATGAGTAAAAAAACTTTATCTAGACCTCGAATTGACAGGAGTTTGACATCTGGTACTATTTCCAAACCCTTAAAGATTAAAATCTAGGTCTTAATTCTATAAATCTCAGACACTAATATCAATTTAATTAGAAATAACAATCGACGGTTATGATTCGTCGAAATATATGCAACAAATTACATGCAAAATCTTAGGGGTTAGGCTATATGATTTAGAAAACTAAGACCTAGGGTTCACTTATCAAGGGTTAGGGTATAGTATCATGCCTAAAAATCTGATTAATTCGAGGTCTAGATAGTGTTTTCCTACTCAAGGTATGTCGTATCCTAGGGTTTACCCAAGGTACGATAGAAGCCACCTATATACACACACACACATATATATATATATATGAACTCCCCATATATTCACCATATATATATATATATATATATATATATATATATATATATATATATATATATATATATATATATATATATATATATATATATACGGTGACTTCTACGGTACCTTTGCCGATCTTAACCATTCATTCTCAATCTCCACGGCTCACGTTTGTTGAACCTAACTGCACCACTAAATAACTAAACAAATTACAAAAAGCCTCCTTACGCGTTAAGATTGTTTTCATCCTAGTCCAACTACCTGCCCCGATTAAATTAAATGGATTAAGACTGCAAACCCAATTGGGTAGACCCACTGCTGCCCTAACCAATTTCCAGTCTCCCTAACCAATTACACGATCTCTCTCTCGTCTTGGAGGGACGCCCCTTCACAGTTCCAAGAGAAGCTCCCCATCCAATTTGAACTCCCCAACTTAATCATCTTTTTGAATCCCAATTACTTGCATCCACATTCGACGTAGTTTGAATTTCCCAATTTATTTTGTCTTGTTTGTTCTTCGCCATTGTATTTCCCCTCGCCTATCTCTTTCTAACACTATTACGGCGAATCAAACTTGTCATTTTGCTAATCCTAGGGTTCATGTCGCTAGTGCTTTGTCATCTTGTCTTACCGTTATTGTCATTTTCTCGGAACTTCTATCACTCGGTGAAATTAAGGTTTCCTGATATGTAGTGTTCGTCTCGCCCAGAGGATTGAGGAAGGAGATGAAGAAGACAGAATTTGATTCGAATCGGATGGAGAGGTCTCCTTAATTTGTGTTTATGTATTAACGGTGCGTTTATGACTAATTCTAGTTGGACTGGGTCTGATCATTGATTTTTGCAGGCTTTTAAATAACATTCAAAAGTGGGCTTGTACATGATCCATGCAATATTCAAAAGTGGGCCTGGAACGTGCGAGCCCATTTCATTTCTCCTGCCGTATCAATTCGTGCGCCAACCCTAGTTTAACTAGCATGACTTACCCTAGTTTAACCCTACATGAGTTACCATCATCATTACATATCTTCCGTAATCTTCTAACTCTTGACATTCCAGACTCAACCGTCTCCATCACACTCACGTCTCCAGACTCAACCCCCACGATCACTTTTTCTTACATCTACATTCTCTCTCTCCTCCATCTTCACCTTCCCCTTGTTCCTTCTTCCTCCAGACTCCATGGCAAACAAAAGTAGATCGTTTGCAGAAATGGGGATACTATCTCTATCAAACGAAGACTGCCGATCCACCGCAAGTCTCGGTGACTACCTAAGTCCTTTCCCTCCAGAAGTGAAGACGTTAATTAAAAATCTTGGCTGGGAAAAGTTCTTTGTTCTCCGGAGTCGAGGAAGCACCAGTTACTGCCCCCATGTGGTGAGGAAGTTCTACCACAATCTACAACTTTCTGGTCCCTGTGATTCTCATCTGGTGTCGATCTTCCTGGGACATAGAGTCTGCTTTCAGCCTCATCAATTTGCTGAGATCCTTGATCTTCCCGCTGGAGGGCACCCCATTGAAAGCAGAAGCGATCTTGGGCGGCTGTACGATTTTGAGTTTGAAGTTGAACTGGCGAAACTCACGAAGGGGCGCATCCATGCTTCTTTCCTCCCAGATACTCTTCGATTCCTCCAATGGTTGATCGTCAACTGCTTCCTTCCAAGGTACCGTGGTCATTCCATTATTCGTAAACTTGACTTGTTTATCCTTGTGCAAGCTCAAAGAGGTGTTTCTGTTAACCTCGCATCTCTCATGTGCCTGAACATGATTGAGGCTGCTCCCAAAGGGGAAAACTGGTATACTGCCTTTCCCTATGCCACCTTCGTGACCACCTTTCTTGAAAGGGTTGGGATGAATACGGGCGTTTATGTTAAGGAGGATCAGCGCGCTTATTTGCCGGTGTACCGTATAGCCGAATTGACCTGTACTTTTATTGAGAATCGGCATACGGAGCATCAAAAGACCCCTGAGGCCTCCTCAAGCAAACGTCATCGACTTACATGAGAGTCGATTGATGCAGGGTGGGGTGGAGCGTTGGAGCAGCAAAGGGGCCAGCAATGGATGTCTTCTGTTAACAAGCTTACTAAGTCTTTGTTGGGTTTTTTTTCCAGTCTTTTGTCTTTTTCTTTATTCTCCAGCACTCAAAACTGTCAGGTACTGAGGGGAGTCAGTACATCATCTGACTAGGAAAGTCTCCTATTTTTTGAATTGTCCAGACCTGGATTTTTCTATGCATGCAGTATTTTTTGAATTTGGCATGGCTAGGTTCCCTAAGACAGGTGACGAGATGTAGTAATGGTCATCTCCAATGGTGCAATTTTTGTGACTTGCAAGATGATGTGGCAAGGAGGTGCAATTGCATCTTTAAATTGCTATGATGTGAGAAGCTATTGCAAGGGTGCAAATTTGCATAATGTGCAATTCTTCTTGCAATTCAAATGGACCCGCGGGTGGACCCTTTTTTACTCTTTTTTAAAGATTTTAGATGATGGAGATGATATATAAATTGTTTAGTAGTGGTAAATTAATATGTTGGTCCCACTCATTGAAATTGCATTTGGATTTCATTGTTGTAGAGAGGATGAAGTTGAGAAGTGGTGTTTTCTCAAAATTATAGAAGTGGAAGTAGAGACTACCTATGAAATTGCAACTGAATTTCATTGGGGGGGGGGGGATTTTAATCCGCTTTTGTTCTAAGCAGTTCCAATTAGGTCAAAGAATGTGTTACTTATTTCATCTTCAAATTTTAATTGTTTTCGAAAATTATTGTTTTATTTATATTTGGTCACAAGTATAGTGATGATGATAGGTGTGAATAGTATGGATTTTAAATGACTTGATTATAATGATTTTTGATCTATGGTGATTTTTTTCCGTTTTTCATCAAGACTCATGCTTCTTTTATTCCCCCGGTGAATCTATCATGCTTCGTTTATAGTAAAATACCCTTTTAATTATACACATTAAAGAATCCATTAATTATGTAAGCCTTTTTATTGTATTTATTAATACAATGAATTCTCTCACTAAAAGGGGAGTGCATACGTCGTTGTTGGAAATTAAAGGAATGGAAGCCTTTCCATATCCTATGAACATTAAATTAATTACCTAAGAATTTTCTATCTGCCTTGTACGGGTTTTTGTCATTAATTATGCTGATTGGGAGCCAATCAGTTTTACTTTTTGGGTTAACTATACATGAATGCAAATTTAATTAGACGAGGGCAATTGGGAACGAAGTGGAATGATATGATCTCAATTAAACCTCTCTACAAGATACAATGGCTTGAAATAGAAGCAACCTCACTCACAAGTTGGAAGCTGGAATTTTGGTCAAGTCCCTTTGCCATTTCGGGCAGCTCACTTTGGAAGCCTGTTCGTCATGCATGGCTCGATGAAAATGAGATTTTATTGATTTGTATTGAACCTAGGATATTTTTGAACACTAGGGATTACTTGGGAGTTGGAGATCAAGTCCAGAAGGTCCCTTTTCAGGTTGTGCAAAAGTGTAACTGGAAAGCTGGAAATTGCCACTTGTTGGCTAAGATAGTAGCCAGGTTAAAGCTAGATACTTTGAGGCTCGATTCGAAAGGGATGGCTGTCCGAAAAGTCAATATAGTTTCCACGAAAAGTTAAACCAAACCAAACCAAAAAACAAATATAGAAAGCATTCACCAAACCAAACCAAAAATGGTTGTCCATCATCTCGAAGAAAGAAAAAACATAACATGGTTGTCCATCATCTTGAGAAAAAAAAAACGCAAAATCAGGCTGTCCTTGGGCTCTTTGACTGGGTTTCCTTGTGCTCTTCTCTTTCCTTTTTCCTCCTTTCATGGGCTTTCTTGTACTCTTCGACTGCAACTTCAACTTGAGGTGCAACTGTTCTTGCTTCCGTGAGCACCATATGCGTTATGTAGTTCATGGGCTCTCGAACAAGGTACAAAGCGATCTGCATCCTCCTCACTTGAGTGCATGACTATCAACATCAACAAACATGGTGCTTAACGCATGATTCAAAAATAACAATCAAGTGTGGTTTTCTAATATGCGAACTAGAATTGTCTTTACCCAAATATAAGAGGAGTCCCAGCTTGCGCCATACATCCACATGCAGACCCAGACTCCACTGTCAGACCTACATAAAATGAAAGCATTGCAGATAAACAAGTTGATAAGCCGTCGTTTAATATCACACAAAATGGGCATACTTACCGATGTAGTTGTTCTTGATCCTTTAAAGGATTCGTGTACGAAAACTCCGCAATCCTTGGTGGCGACAATCCCGGACCTTGTTCACGATAGAGAATCTTCCACAAGTCTTGCATAAATCTCATCTGTACAAATTAAGAAACGTTTGTATTTAGAAAGAGGTATTTACATTTTTTTGCGTTATAACGGCACATTGTCACATATTTACCATTGTTTGAACAGATTGTAGTCGAAAGGAATTGCGGTCTTCAGTTGGTTGTGGATCCAAGATATGGACTTCTTCCTTGTCCAACTTAATGACAGCCAAGTACCAATGGGCATTATCTCTCATCGGAACACCTACATATGCGGAAATTGTCAACACGTATTAAAAAAATAAACTGCAAACCATGTAATACTTATTAAGACGAACAGTTTACCTTGTTCCCCATATTGGTTCGACTAAGGAATTTAGATTCGTATAGGTCTAATGCCCTCTTGGGTGTTATTCCACATGAAATCACTAGTTCCTGCCCATGTGGTAGTTTCACAATTGAAATTTTGTCAACACAATATCATTCACGTTAAAAAAACATGTGTTGTATTTTTTTGGTGAGAGGAAATTAATCTTAAGCATAATCGGACCACAACCTGTAGTTCAGCAGGCAGATAGCACACTCCTTTTCCGTCCTTAGAATTTGTCCACAACTCTTCTAGAGTCAAGTGGCAGGCCACCGCTGTTATAACCTAATATAACATGGGCAAAAAACACTTCATGTACTATAGATTTGTTACAAAATAATTCTATGTAGAAAGCATTGATAGTGGACAAACAAAACAAAATTTGGAGTTCCGTTGATTACTTCAGCATCTACGAATGAGCGAGGGCTTAAAGACCACAATGACTTCCTGGTACAAGAGTTGTTTGAGGTTTTGACCAATACTTCGTCAGGTGGCAGATTGGCTAAAAATATATAGTGAGCAAGCTGGATTTACTCATCATCGTATTCCATACCAGTAGGTAGCTTAAACTTCAAAACAACCTGGAATAGGGACCACAAATAAACACGAGTCGAAATGCATTCGTTATGTCTGACGGAATAACGGCAAAGAACACTTCAATGGCAAATAGGACACCTTTATTACCTTGTCAACAGAACTTAGAGAAATACTTTTTCCATTTGGCTTCTTTGGTGTTACCTTAGAGTCAGATTCATCGTCCGAAATAAAAACGATGACTGAAGCAGGAGTGGATGGAGTGCTTACACCTTTGGGTGGCCTTGGTTTCTTTGTTGGAATCACAAATTAGGCGGTCTCCTTCAATGACAGTGAACCTACGATTAATAAATTAACTAGAATGAATTTCAATGGTTAAAGAGCTATTAGACATAACACAAGCTTGGACGAAGAGTGAGTAATCCTCCTATTTTCCATGTTGTGCCTCTAAGCTTTAGTTTGTACTCAAAATTGCAGCAAAGAAGGATATGGAACCACTGCTCTACCGCTGAAGATTAATTATATATACAAGATTACAGGGATAAAATGTGGCGGCATATTTTTCCCGCAGAAAAATAGTTAGGATTTAGTCTAAGGTACATGATCTTGGGATAAACATGGGTAGTTATTAAACCTAAAAATAAAAATATATTTTGTTTTTCGATTGAATAAAAAATTGAGTGCTATTACTAAATATTCGCTCATATTAATATTTGATCCTTCCCCATACACGTAGTACACAGATAGATTCAGTTGGCGTTTGGCTTTACTAAGCATTCCTTTTCATTTTAAATGTTTTCGTTATTTCTGAAAATAGTAAAGAAATCACTAAGATAAAGAATAGAAAGTTCAAATCGTTCCTACCAAAAAAATAAGATATCACAAATCGTGTTGTGATTCGATTTAACGGGGATAATTATTAAGTGGCCCATTCAAGCATTAATTCGGCCATCATTCCCAATAGGGTTTTGTAATCTACATCCTTGGTTCCCCAAAATTTCCCGCAGTGACAATGACGTCGGAGGCAGACCCACCATTGACGTCGGAGGCAGTCATAATATTGACGTCGGAGCCAGTCCAAGAAAACGATGGTGCCGGAGCCACTCACACCACCCAGGAAGATAATGTCGCCGATCTCATATTTCTACAGCCTGAAGATATTAAAAAAATGAAGTTCGAGGATAAAGAAGAAGCCTATGATTTCTACATGGACTACGGGTTAGTCAAAGGCTTCGACATCAGAAAATCAGGCATTGGTCGTGATAAGAACCAAGTTATGATATGGCGTGACTATGTATGCTCTGGCGAGGGAAAGAGGCGCATGAAAAGCACAGAACGAAAGAGAGAAGCAAAAGGGGAGACCAGATTTAACTGAAGAGCCAAGATGCGTGTTAAACACGACAAGGTCGATGGAAAGTGGTATGTGCACCAGTTTGATGATGTACACACACATGAAACAATCCCCAGATAATATAGACACTACATGAAAGGGAAACATAGTATCAGTGATGCAGTCAAAGCAGCGATAAATTTTAGAAGAGCTGCAGGTATGAAAACTTCTCAAATTGTGAATCTGGCCGTATCAGAAGCAGGAGGGTACAAAAATTTGGGGTACAAGAGGAAGGATGCATATAATTATGTGGACAAAGAGAGGAAAGAACAAATCAGTGAAGGTGATGCCGCAACAACACTAGCCTACCTGCAAGCTAAATGCAGCGCGGACGATCATTTCGTTATTGAACTAAAGAAGGATGACGACGACCGGCTTATTAACATCTTGTGGGCCGATAGTGTTTCTGTTGCTGATTATGCATGTTTTGGAGAATTACTGTCATTCGATGCTACTTACAAAAGGAACATTTACCAGATGTCTCTCGTGATTTTTTCAGGTACTTTTCCTTCACACAAAGAATTATCCCGAGCATGCTAAAATAACCCTAGCAGTTTGCATAATCTAACTTATTTTGTACTTTTTTAGGTGTCAACCACCATTTGAAAACTTGCGTATTTGCATGTGCTTTCTTGGCTAACGAGAGAGAGGAAAATTATATTTGGGTGTTGGGAGCTTTGAAGAGAAGGCTAGGCGGTGTAGATCCCAAGACTGTTATTACATATAGGGATAAAGCAATGCGTAATGCTATTCATAAAGTATTTCCCGATGCAACACATCGTCTATGTTGCTGGCATATAGACAAGACTATAACCAGAAATGTGAAGAATAATGTTACTTTTTTGCCCCGATGGAAGCATTTTGTGTAAGCTGATTGGGAACCTTCAGAATTCGAAGAAAAGTGGAAATCAGTGGTTGAGGAATGCTCCCTTCAGCACAACAATTGGGTCTCCAATTTATTTGAGCAAAGACATGAATGGGGGTTTGCATATTTGCATTCGAAGTTCTTCGCAGGCTTGAGTACAACATCAAGATGTGAAGGACTGAACTCTCAACTTGCCAATTATATCGAGAAGGATAAAAATCTCCTTGAGTTCTTTATTCACTTTGATCGTTGGACTAGGGATATGAGGGAGAATGAGCGTCATGCTGATTTTGAATCCATTCATCAAGAACGAACCATCACAAGCAATGTCTTAGTCTCACTTCAGAAGAGTGGAACGTCGGTTTTCACAAAGAACGCATTCTTCTTATTTAGAGACGAGGTTGAAAAGTCGGCATGTTGCATAAGGGTGGAGTCAGAGCGATCGGAAATCGAGCGTGTGTACAAGGTCAAGGTGTCTGGCATGGATAAGGTTTTTCAAGTCACGTACACAGTTGAACCCTTTGCAATGGAGTGTAGTTGTAATCACTACGATTATATGGGAATACCATGCCGTCATATGATTTTTGTACTGAAAGAAGAGAGCATACTGGAACTTCCTGAAGGCCTAGTACGTCGAAGATGGTCAAAGAAGCCGAAGACACTAGAGAGCTTGGAGGAACAGGACATAATAGATGAATCACAACTTTTCGCATTGAGGTTTGCCATGACTATCACTTTTTTTTTTAATATTGGTTCGAAGTTAGGTGAACGTTAATTTTACTCACTTTGTATAAAATATTGTGTCAATCAGGTATGGTACTATTCAACAAAACAACTTACAACCAATGTTAAAAGGGGCAAAATCTAGTGAGTGCTTCAAGATTGCTCGTGAGGGAATTCAATCATTATGTGAAAAGCTGGACATGGTGGACATTAGCAATGTGGACATACCCGGCATTAATAGACCGAAGGCGAATGATATTTTGTTGGATCCATTACAGGTCAAAGCTAAAGGTTCGGGGGCTAAAAAATCTAAAAGGAAGAAAGGAGAACCACGACAGTGTAGTAATTACGGGGAATGGCGCCACTATAGGACCCAATGCCCACATCCTGTTGGCTATGTGAAGCCAACCTCAAACGGTGATGCCCCAAATGCTGGTGTTTCGGAAGAAGGTGGTGGTGGCGATGACACCGATGTTGATCCTCCCACCACTCAAAATCGGTCGAAAATAGTACCGAAGATAAGGCAGAAGCATTGCAGTAAGTGCGGTTCTACCAATCATAATGACAAGAGCATGCGGCGACAGAGGATCAGAGTTTGAAATCCGGAAAAAATACTGTTGGCCCAATGGTAAAAGACTTCTGAAAATGGAGTCAGTAATCAAGAAATAAACTACAATATTTTTATTGAGTGAAAGATCCCTCACCGATCTATTAAGATCTCAAACACTAAAAGTACAAATCTTGAAAAACAAAACAATGTACTTTCCCTCCCACTTTTATACTATACATATGGCAACTTTCCCCTCTTGTATATATTTTCGGAGCATGATCAATATGTACGCGTCAATGTCGCACAAAAAAACCACCATATGACGTAGGGTTCCCCAACACCTATTAAGGAATCGTAACAACATATGATGATTTTTTCGGCGATATTCAGATGGCGACTTATTGTCATTGCTCCCCTCCCTGCCTCTAACAAAGACCCTGTATGGAGAGAAAAGAAGAAACAATAAAATGAAGGTGTTAGTTTAACAGTCATGATCTAACAATGACATAATGAAAGGAATTGAGATCTAAAATAATACGCAGTCTCATCATTACCACTACACTCGAAAATAAAGCATGGGACAGGAGCACGAAGAGGCGGATGGGGTTGATTTTCAGAGTTTCATATCGAGAAAATGGGAGAAAGGGGTCTTTTCAGGGATTAGAGGAGGAGGAACGAACAACAGCAGGAGATGAGTGCCTCTCGGGTTTCGGAGCATGGTCTCTCCTTCTCCGATTAAAGAATTTATAAATGGACTCGTAAAATTACTTTGCCTTTCCAGCCTTTCCCATTTACTGAAAATCACACTCCCTACCGCTGCCTCGGCCTTGGTAACGCCAGCACTGGTTATGGGCAAATGCGACTTTCCGAAAATGGCGAAATCTGATTGGGTGACACACCGCGGCAAGGATTGAAGCTCTTTCACCATCGGATTAAAGGAAAAGTTTAGGAATTGACGGCGGGAGATGGGGATGTGCTTTTAGACTGGCTTTGTAGATTAACTAACTTTTTCGTTTAGCAAAATTAATCTACTGATTTGGTATATGTTATTGTAACCCTAAACCCTAAACCCTAATACCCGAACCAATCAATACCATATACTCTACAACAATAACACCTTATACCCTAACCAATCAATACCATATATACTCTAAACCATCAACACCTTGCAAACCCCTATACACTAACCTTCAATACCTTATAGGCTTATGCTCTAAACCATAAACACCTTAGACCATCTCCATCCCATTGCTTATTTAGTGGAATCCTAGGTGGCATCACTTTTAAGCAATTGCAAGGATGTGGTGGTGCTTCCTTATTTAGCAAGATTGCAATGCTACCTAGGATATTTTTTATTTTTCAATTACTTTTTCTTTCTTTATATGGGCCCACTATTGGCAATTGCTTATTATTGGTTTTAGGGAAGTAGGTGTTTGGAAATTATTGAATGGGGTTTTTGCTTGATTGGTGATGTGGCGATAAGGGCCCACTTTAGAAATTGCTTAGTGATTGTCTAAGACCATCTCCATCCCCAACTTTTAGCAATTGCTAAAGATGAGGTGGAGCTTAGATGGCAAAAACTTAGCAATGGTTTAGGGTGGAGGAGTTATTTCTAAACTAGCAAGATTGCTAAATTAGGAATTCTTCTAGCAATGCCACATAGATAACTATTTTTTTTCTATTTTATTGTTTATTAACTTTACTTGTCCAACTAAAGTACATAGGTACTTCAAAATTGAAATTCTAACTTTTTGTTCAAAACATAAATTAAAAATGATAGTCGCTAAGTATCGAACCACAAACCTCTACTTTGTTAACTCAGCAACTAAAGGACAATTAACCAATTAAGCTACATGACATTTATAATCATCATGTGAAATTTCGCTTTCTTATTAAGTGAAGGGTTAAAATGAACGGTAAATATATCATAGTGGACTGTTTCTGCTTCGTGGGGGAGTGAGAAAGTGGAAAAGGGGGAATTAATGAAGAGTTAAATTGGACGGATTGTCTTTACCACGCCACTACAAAATCCTTCGGAGCAAAAACATGCAGGTTCAAATCAAAGAATAAATGAAGAAAGATGAACTTAATAACTCTAACTAATTTTCATTCCATATGTGGCAAATCGCTAATGGCCGGGATCACCAACAAGGATAACCAACAAGGCAAAATAGTTAATAGGAACCTACCTTGCACACACCAAATCATTTTATCTCGTAACGATAAATGTGTCACGCTACAATAATTATGGTTTTTTTAGTAATAAGGCATGATCAACATTTATAAGCAGATATAAAGAAAATATAAAATCGAGAAAAAATAAAACAACACCTACCCTCACTCTAACCAATCAATACCATATGCTCTAAACCATCAACACCTTATAACCTACCCATATACCATATACTCTATACCATCAACAACCTAATACCCTAAGCAGTCAATACCCATTTCCTTTAACATCAACACCTTATACAACAATCGTATACCTATACGCTGATAAAATTTCACATTTTGAAAATACTTGCCCAACTAAAGTACATAGGTACTTCAAAAGTGAAATTCTAACTTTCGTTTCAAAACATAAATTAAAAAAATATCTTCACTCAGTATCCAACCACAAGCCTCTAATTAGTCTACAAGAGGTTTGTTATGTACGAGTGCATTGCATAAAGAGGGGCAATCAGTGAGAGAGTGGAATAGGGCCAATTAATGAAGAGTTAAATTGGGCGGATTGTAGTTTACCTCGTACCGCTAAATGTGTAAAGAGATACGCTACCATTTACCAAATCCAAGAAAAGATGGAACACATAATTATGTTTAAATTGCGTGAACTCAAGGCATGATCAAGATTTTAGAAGCAGAAGCAGATGAAAATAAAATATAAAATCAAGTAAAACAAAGAACCGCCACTGAGATAGACAATTATCAAAGGCCCAACCTAATGACAATCCAGAACTCAGTATCTATTATCAACAAACTAGGTGCCATGGATCATGTACAAGCCCACTTTTGAATGTTATTTAAAAGCCTGCAAAAATCAAAGATCAGACCCAGTCCAAGTAGAATTAGTCCTAAACGCACCGTTAATACATAAACACAAATTTAGGAGACCTCTCCATCCGATTTGAATCAAATTCTGTCATCTTCATCTTCTTCCTCAATCCTCTGGGCGAGACGAACACTACATATCAGGAAACCTTAATTTCACCGAGAGATAGAAGTTATTTTGCAAATGATAATAACACTAAGACAAGATGACAAAGCACTAGCGACATGAACCCTAGGGTTAGCAAACCTCTTTCAATGGTTCTTTTGCAAATGAAAAATTTGATGAAGACATGGTCGCCGTAATCGTGTTAGAAAGAGATAGGTGAGTAAATTCCGCCCGGAAATAAAATGGCGAGGAACAAAACATCGATTTGTGGATACAAGGATTTGGGGTTCAAAATGATGATTATGTGAGGATTTCATATTGGATGGGGATCTTCTCTTCGAATGTGGATACATAGATTTGGGGTATGAAACATGATGATGCTGGGGATTTGAGATTGGATAGGGAGCTAAATCGAATGTGGATCAAATAATAAAAGGATTTGGGTTTCGAAACGATGATTTTGTTGGAGATTTCAGATTTGATAGGCAGCTTATGATCGAACTTCGAACTAAGAGGGGACCCTCTAAGATGAATGAGGGATCGTAGAAGGGAGACTAGAAATTGGTTAGGGCGGCGGTGGGTCGTATCCATAGGGTTTAACCTCTTAATCGATATAATTAAACCGGGTACAGTTAGGTTGAAGTCCAATGAAAAAAGCTTTAACGCTTCGTGATGCTTTTTATAATTTTCCTTTCCCCGGTCTTCCGTACCTCGGATTTTGCCCTGGGCACCCTAGAACTTCCCATGTATATATATAACAAACCTAATGATCTGCCAAAAGAAGCCGAGCCATTATAATTCCCCCCTCCCCAAATATTTTCCAGCCGCCAAAGTTCCCAGTACAAGCCGCCAACAATTGCAATTTTTTTCCCAGCCGATTATCAGCGCCGCCGCCCGTCCCTGCTCCTCGTTGCGGACGGGAAGAAAAGAAGAAGCCCGCCGCCACCTGTGCCCGATCCCGATCCCATCCCTTTCGTGTTTCTAGGCAAGAATCACGAACCCCTTCGCGATTTCTAAACTCGATTCATCGATAGTCTAATCCGAAACTCGTATTTTATTAGCGGTGACGTTTGAGGGTTCGATCATCAATCAACGAGGAGATCAACGTCTTGGGCCATCCAATCTATTCCTAGGCACATTCTAGAGGTAAGGGAACTCGATCCCTTTGAGTTAGATCGATTTGGTAATTTTTCGTGAGGGTGCAATTTTGGGTTTTTAGCAACAGACTTTACAGGCTTTTAGTGACAGATTTTGGGTGGTCACTAAAGATGCTGGGAATTTCCAGAAACATGTTTTAAGATATTTAAATGGAAAAATACAGCTGTATATCCACAAACATGATCAGCATTTTTAAGATATTTAAATGGCAAAATACAGCTGTATATCCAATCTATTCCAACTGCATAGCCATTTTCCCCTTAGCAAAATCGGCATGTGCTGAAATTTTGGGGAGATGGCGTCGGCGATGCCTTCCTAACCACTTCTTTCATTCCCTTGGAGGGCTCTTCATCTCCATCCTTGGGGTTGGAGTCTTCCTTCTCAATCACTTCCTTATCAAAAAATCCCCGAGTCACCTTCCCGCTCCTCAAGTAAATCGAATTGCACCCGGTTTGATCTTTGGTGTTGGCAATGGTTTGAGAGGGTAGGGCACCCTTTGGACTCTATGTGAGGATCCCGAAAAGATTGCCGATTTGCACCTCCAGATGTTCAAGGCTTGCTTGATGGCTTTGGAGTCCCGCCTCAACCGAGGTAAACTTGGTAGTTGCCACATCCATAAATTCCTCAATCTTCTCGAACTTCTGAGCACTCGTGTTCATAAAGGTATTCACAAGGTCTTCAAGTTTGGACAGCCTGTCGGGTTGTTGTTGTTGTTGAAACCCTTGTGCACCTTGTACTTGGTAAGGTTATTGGATGTTCGAGCCTTGGAATTGCGGCCTTTGTTGGATGAAAGTTGACCTAGGTTGATAATCACCCGTAGGGCCTTGGAAATCGGGGGGTCGCAGATTAGTCGGGGACGACCAAGAAAAGTTAGGATGATTTCTCCACCCGAGGTTATAGGTATTGCTATACGGGTTGTTCCTCCTAGCATTGGCAACGAAATTGACTTGTTCCTTTGGGGTACTCGACTCCTTCATTGCTTGGCAATCCGCAATTTCGTGATTGGTGCTCGAACACAAATCGCACGACATCACCGCTCTCTTCCATTGCTTCTTATCCTCGAGAATTACCTTGATCAACTTGTTATGCTTCGCTTCAAGTGGAGCACTTGCTCCCACACTTCTTACTCTTCTTTCATTTCTTCTCTTCCCGCTTCTCGTCAAACCCCAATCATAACCTTTAAGGGCCATATCTTCTAGCAACTGGGTTACTTGTGGTGGGGTCATGTTCATTAACCTCCCTTGACAAAGAGAGTCAATGAGGATCTTGTCTTCATGTATAAGTCCACCGTAGAAAGTTTCAATCTGAAATTGTTCTTCGAACCCATGCTGAGGGCATTGAAGAAAATTTTCGGAGAATCTCTCCCAAGCATCTCTCAAGGTTTCATCTTCATCTTCTTGAAATGGGTGATCTTCTTTCTCCACTTGGCCGTCTTCGAAGGTGGGCAATAGCGGGTCATGAATTTATTGAGAAGATCATCCCACGAGGTAATTGAACGAGGCAGCCGGTTGTTGAGCCATCGAAGTGTCTTCCCTGAAACTGACTAGGGGAAAAGCCTTAATTGCAAAGCTTACGCCAGCACGCCATTTATCTTCAAACTCCCCGCGAGCTCAAGAAATCTTTGCACGTGCTCCCTCAGTGATTCGCTTGTGTGCCCATGGAACAAAGCATTATTCTGAATCATTGTCACGAGGGCTGGCTTGATTTTGAAGTTGTTGGCCACCACGGGTGGGTGTAGGATAAGCAATTGAATGTCCGCCGGATGTGGGGCTATGTAATACCCCATCGTCCTCAGGGCTTCCTCCTCTGCCGCCTCATCATTGTGGTTGTGAGCTTGGGCGGCTGCTCTTTCTCTTTGGTTCTCTGCCATCTCAACTTGAATGTCAACTTCTCCTTGAACTCCTTGAACTTCTACTCCACTAACTCGAGACACAATGGTTGTCCCCTTTCTTCACTTCTCCTTCTTGCTTCCACTAACTCCCTCTCCCGAGCTATGAGTCGGAGAGTCCGGTTGATGTTATCGTCAAGCGGTACTAAAGGCGTCGGATTGCTCCAGGTCATGCACCTACCTGCACACACTTAGAGAACAACACCACGTCTAGCACAAGCAAAGCACTCAAACAAACAAAGTTGAAAATTAAAAGCAAGATTAACTCCAAACAACTTTTTCAAAATAACGGATTGAAACTCCCCAACAACGGCGCCAAAAACTTGACTCGTCCTGAATATCACGACAAAATCCCACCTAAGGCCCAAGTATAAACCTTAGATGGGTGCAATATAGGGAAAGTATGTTTAAATATCAACCCGGGCCGGTCCATGTACCCCTACTTCCATTGTTTGAAACATTATCTAGCGGATTGGTTTTTGGTTGAAAACTATGAGATTTGAATCGAAACAAAGTAAATGTAAATGGTTTGAAAGCTCTAGATGAGAAGGATCACTGGGGTTTCGCTTTCTCCTAACTACTACCATGGCACGTGGACTCGAATAGGACGTTATGGGCAAGGAAATCATGAACCGCTAGGAGATGCAACTATGGTCGAAGACCACACTCTCAATTGCCAAACCAAGGGATACATTATAGGCTACAAGAGTAGCCCTCTTGGTTAAGGAAATTAAGGGTTGACTTACCTTCTCCATCAAACCGATGGTTGGACGGCTTAATCATGATTAACCTAGTTGATTAATTCAAGATAGAGGTTTTATATTAACCTAGGTAGGTGGCTTGAAAAGCCCAGTGAATCCCAACTCAATTGAGCCTCTTTTGGAAAGGGGGATTTCCCCTCTAACCTAGGTTAGAATGGCCAATTAGATTGCTAAGCACACACATGCACAATCATCATGAAAAATACCTCAATCATTAAATTAAACAACACCCATAAACAATCATTCAAGTAACACTACAACTACATGGCAAATAGTTAGGGTTTCGCAACACCCAAGTGAAAAAGAGTACTACTCCATGCTGGAAAGGGGAAGAACACAAAAGAAAGAAGTAGAAACCATCATGGTGATGCCTCCAATCTCCTCTAAGCTTGTGTTGATCTTCTCTTGGGGAGATTCTTCCCAATTCACCGCTTGGAGCAAACCATAGACTTCTTCCTTCCTTGGTTCGTCCTTTCTCACTCTAAAATCTAAAGGAGAAGACACTTTCTCACTCTTAGGCTCCTCCTCTCTCTTCCTTTCAGCTCACATTTTATACTGGGATCGGGCTCAGTTCACGACCTCAGCTCATAGCCATGAACTCTTTAACGCGTCCGTGAACTGAGAGCGCTCTGTCGAAACGCACCGCTTCACTTACATGAGTTCACAATTTGCACTCAAAGTTCACGGTCTTGTTGATCGTGAACTCGCCTTGCGTCAGTAACTGCAAAATTCGCCTTGGACGCTTTGCGGTTGACGACTTTGGGCTTCAATTCACGGCCAAAGGAGACCGTGAACTCCAATGGGAAACCGTGAACCTTGCCTAAATCACCTTCTTTGCCCGGTCTTTGCTCCTTTTCTTCCAACTTTTGACTCCGGGGCTGGTTACACCTGTTGGATCCCGAAACACACTAAAATGCACAAAACCTAGTGTAACACCACCATTTTAGGAGCACAATTGCTACAAACGCCCAAGGGAAACAGGGATAAAATGTCAGCAATTAGGCCCGAATCAGCGATTTTAGTCCAAACTACCCTAATAATAAATTTACAAGTAATGACCTTTGGTTCGATCTAATTTTTTGGTACGAACTTTAGGTTATTGTCTTACAATTTTTGATTTTTTTAACATAAATCGAGACTTGGTTTGGAGCAACATGTCAAGCCTGGTTTAACCACTGTTGAACTATGATTTTAGCACAAGTTACACTAATGCTAACTTTTCCGGTATGGCCTTCGGTATGATTTTACAATTTTTTTATTTTTGTTAACATAAATAGATATTCGGGTTGGAGTAATGAATGACATTTTCCCACTTTTTGTAGTGCAAGTAAGAGGGGAAAATTACAGCAACTCATTTTAATAATACTCTAAAACTCTCGTCATGGATTTCCAAAACCAAAAATAAGAAATAATAATTAGCAATAGACCAATCAAAGAGTGACTGTGAGAAAAACAAAAACAACCAACCTATCACATTAATATAACTCTTATGCAACAGTACCTACCTTCTAACTTTTATTATATTCATGGATAGCTAGGCTAAAATACTAATTGATACACAAATTAAATGAACATTACAATGTAATCAACAACCTTACAAAGTTACATCCAGGTCGTCAAAATCTTCACCTTCCGACAACACCCCCGCAAGCTGGCACATATATATCCAAACGTCCCAGCTTGAGGTGAAGTTCCTGTCGAACCATGACTGGAATAGGCCCGATTTGGCCGAGAGCTTGGAGGAAATGTAGTGATGATTCAAGTCCTGGTGTTGGCTAAAGCTTGAAGTTCTTTATCCACAACCTGCACATAATGAACATCTTGAATAGCTTCCTTGTAGGAGCTTGGTTCAACAACATTAGTAGTAGACAAGATATAACCTCTGGTTCAACAACATTAACATTTCCTACAGCTTGCAGCTTCCCTGTAGGAGGTTGCCAGATGTAAAGTACTGAAGCTTCCACCATCCAGTTGGTTATGGAGAAAACTATAGCCTCAATCACAAGAGAAAGGTTCAACAGGAAATAGTACAAGAAATATGTAAGTTGGCCACCTTTTGCTTGCAGAAACACCTTCCAGAAAAAACCTAATAAAGAGCCGCTCCCTTTACAAGGAGATAAACACCTTCACATTAATAGACCAGAGAAAGATGTAGTCCACTGTCGCACTTTAGATAAATAATTCTAAACGTACTCAAAAGATGGAAGCGACTGAAAAGATAGGAACCAATAGCCTTTCAGGACATAAAGAATATAGAATATCAGTAGTGAAGGCAAAATGGTAGTAGCTGACCCCTCTTCAAAGAAGAATTCACCATCTAAGAGATGCATGGGGCTGAAATGCCAATTCAACAGACGAAGGAAGGAAGCAATATCCAGATTATGGATACAAGTGTAAGCTCAGCAACACAAAGAAAAGAAGAAGGTTCTGTGCATTCCTAATCTTTCCTAGCATCCCCGTAACAAATATAAATTTAACCGAAAATTTCGTTTAAACTAATATTGAATCAAATGAAGTCCATCAAGGAGAGGAAATGCAATTAAGAGATCCTGCAGGAAGGCATTATGAAGGAAATATAAATGAAGGAGGACAATAGAGTGCAACCGAAAACTCATAGATCTAACTTCCATGATAGAAATAATACATGAGAAGGATAGCTAGAAGCAATATAAGAATCCCACACTCTACTTTTGCCAAAATCATGAATTCAACATCCATCACATTGAGACAAGCTAGTAGAGATATGAGATTAAGAGAAATATAAAAGAACAATGTTACCGGTCACCTTAGAGGAGATAAACTGAATCATTGAATATGATCTTCCCAAGCTTCAAACACGATAGATTGGAAAATCAAGAAAGAAAACAGCAAGGCAGGGAGGAAGAACGAATCTATAAGATTCACACTCCTTAGAAACTCGAATTAGAAAGAATAATTAATTCAGAAATATTATGCCGAGACACGATCTGCGAAAGCTCGACCAGATCGGAAATAGAGAAATATAAAACGAGGCAAGAAGGAAACGAATCAAGCCGATTCACACTTCTTGAAAAGTCGACAGAAAATCAACATCCAAAAACAAGGCAAGAAGGAAACGAATCAAGGTGATTCACACTTCCTGGAAACTCGGTGGTATGGAGAAAACTGACATCCAAATCGAGGCAAAAAAATGAATCAATGTGATTCATTTGAAAAATATTGGACTCAAAATGTTTTAAAAAACGTGCCCAGTTTGAAAAAAAAAATCATTTGAAAAATGAGTGTTCTCACATGAGAGGCAACCAGGCATAATGTTTGAGTTAAGCCGACAAAGGGATTTTCTCTTTATCAGGATGGCCATTTGAGGATGTTTCTACGGATCCCACTACCCGTACACCTCTCCTCCTCGCGCGACTTGTATGAGAGGAGATAGTGTGCCTCTGCCCAAGTCAATAGACCTCAGCTCTCATTCATACCTCACATGTGTGGCAACCCATTTGTCATTGAAACGGGAGTGCATGCTGGGAATCGGTGCTTGAGAGATCGGACTAACATCCAACGCTTCACTATTTACAATATTCCATCCTCTCAACCATCACTTTCCCCACATGAGGCTTAGATAGAGAAGTCAATGTAATTTTGCTCTTAGCCACAAGGGAGAGAAGCCTTATTTGCAAAAATGAAAAATGTGGTGCCATGTTTGGCAATCTGAGATTGAGGCTCAAAGTTTAAATCATCTTTCAAAAAGATTAATAAGAGCACCACCAATGAGTCCACTGCTTTTCAATGTTTCCTTGAGAGTCCCCTAGTGCACACCTAAAATGTCAAAACCTCTTTAGTTCAACATGGTCCTCATTCGAGAGTTTGTGTTGTCACAAAGAGATGGAAATAACACTCACTTGACTCTTATTATTCTTTATAGTGCAACTGAAGAACTATAATGCATACCATTTTGATTGTTTATCAAGTTGTACTAATTTGAGTAGGTTTGCTTGGGGACAAGTACACTAAACTATTGAATATTGTGAAACTTCTTCATCTCAAAAGTATAGAATTGGGAAAGATAGATATAAAAAATGCTCACCTAATTGTGGTTTCAAATGAAGGCCACCAACCAGTGACTAGAGCCACCATTGACATTTGTACGTCCCCAAAGGCCCAAGCCACATCTTTTCACAAAGTCAAAATTGGGATTTAGATAGGAGTCGCATGCCTTTAATCTAAAAATTAGCGGGCTTTTCTAGCCAAAAATTTCAAACTCCAGACGGCCCACACTTACCGTTCCCTTTTTCTCGATAATGACAGTCTTGTAACCCTCCTAACTTCAATTTTTGGTGACCAAATCCGATTTTCTTTCCTCGAGATAAACACAAATCCTTCCTTCCAATATATTTCCCCTCATATCTCTACTTTTCGCATCTCTTCTTTCCTTCAATTGCTACTGTACATATCTGCAACGTTCGGTGAGTCTTCCATCCTCCGTTAGCCCGTTAGGTTGGTTTCAATTCACCTTCTTTTTGGGTGATCCGCTTCCCCATTTCTTGCTCTGTTTCCTATTAATCTTCTTTTACTCTATTTTCGATACACCTCTGATGTATTGGGGTTTTATCAATAAAAGTCGATTTCATCTAAAGAACAAACGCTTTCCTAGCTACGTTCCTGCTTCTCTTCTCTGACCTGCGTCTAAGCATGATGATAATTATGAGTTTTAGTTCTTAGGATACACTACATTGCAAACCAACCGATTTTGTCTAGTCTCTTCCTCATCTGCAAGCTTTTGTTTGTTTATTTTTAATTGCTTTATTTTCAATTTTGAATGTTGCCATTATATTGTTCATTGAATTGGCGGCAGGAAGAGGCGACTCTGAATATATATGCATTGACACGCTATGACACAACATCAAACTACGAGCAAGTGTAATCGCATAATGGAAATGCAATATAGTGGAATCAAGTAATAAATGTCAACCCAGGGCCTAGATGTACTGCCTACTCCGTGATTATCTATGATCTAGCGGGACAAAGTGAATGTAGGTGAGTTCAAAGTAAAGCAGAAAGAAAGTAGTAAATTGTCCGGTTTACTAAAGCAAGAGAAGAGTCACTCGGGAATGAGTCCCCCTAGATCCTTAGTTAGGTCCAAGTTGTAATTTCCTTAGGTTGATTTACTATTGATTAAACTGCGGAAGATTCGACAGTAGCTTGGAATCTCTTAATCTGACCAAGGCCTCTTAGAGAGACTAACCGGCAGACGACTAGTCTTCACCGGGATAGAAAGCTAAGGCAATTAACACAGAACTCCACTACTGGAATTGAATTCCAGTATAAAGCAGTGAATCGACTAACTCCCGTATAATCAATTCACTACTACCGATTGAAGAAGCTCTAACAACCTATTCAGATTCTGTCTATCACCTGTTGAAGGAGAAATCAAGAGACGTTGATCAGGATTCAAATGACTCAATAAACACACCTCATCGATTATAATCAAACAGTATATCAATCCAAAAGTCATTACAACTCAAATCCATAACACATGGGACTAGGGTTCTTCATGCCCAAGTGAGAGAAAGTTCTACTCCACAGAGAGAGAGAGAGGAAAGCAGAAATCAAATCAGTCATACTCATAAAGATGGAAATAATCTGCTATGGGATTTCAATGGTGAGAAATCCACTCCAAATAGCTCCTACGGTTTGCTCTTCGCACTTTCTCTCTCTAGAACTCTATTTTTTATCCAAAAAGTCGAATCCTCTCTCAAAGACCCGAAATTGGGTTAAAACCCAGAAAATCATGACCACACGGCCATGTGGAATCCTCATGTGCCCGTGCAACTCTCCAAAATGCATCGTTTGAATTAATGGCTTGTATTGCACTGCATGGCCAGAACTACACGACCATGTGTGAAACACCCTAACCCGGCCGGGTACTACTTTTACTAAAATGCCCTTGATAAATAAAATACTCAAATCTTAAATTGCAGCGGGAAAAATTTTCATAAATAAAATACTGAAAACACGCACTTGTAGTTCAAAACAACGCCCTAACACAAGGGCAAACTCAATATTTAAAATCTCAAAATGATCTCCAGTCTATACTCATAATCATACAATGTAATTAGCTAGGTAGTCCATGTCGTTGCTGCTACTGAAAATCTTAACTAGGCATCCTCCGTGACGCTTGCACTGCCCTCCTCTACCAGGCTGCCTTCGAACCTTTCCTCTCAAACTAGCTGCTCTCTAACTGCTCCTCTAGCTCCTTCCTCTTCAAACTGGTGAATGAGTTGGGGTCAGTCTACGCCCTTACGTTTACAATTCTTACTGCTTAGTACTTTACTTAAAACACTTACTTTAATTTGTGGAAGTTGTTTGTACTTCCACTCTTAAAATTCCTAACTCCTAAACTGTATGGGAGTTACTGTTACTCTCCATTCTTAAAGCTCAAATCTCGACTTAAATTCTTGACTGACACGGGGATCCCTCACTAGCTAGTCCGGTTGCCAACTCATACGTATGAGAAGCCATCCGGGCTTTTCTTAAACTTAAACTTAGTTAGGGGAGTCGTAACGATTCATCTCCCTAACATCTTAAACTTATCGTGGTGGCTCTTCACCACGATTCTCAAGAGCATAACTGCTGCTCAACTTAACTATCTCAAGAGCATAACCGCTGCTCTGTCTCAAAATTTCAAATGGCAACGGACTGGCGCTAGTGACTAAAAACTCTTAAAACGACTTCACCTTCTTGAAGGTGAGTTACTTCTTAAAAAGAACTTGTTTCTTAAATTTAACCATAACTCAAACATAACGCATTAAGGTAAATAGCACAAAATCACCTCAAATCACCTCAAATAGCACAAAATCACCTCAAATCATAGCTCAAGCAAAGCACAAATAATCAATCACAAACATAACCAAGCAACGGTAACCAATTCGCTAAAATACTTAAAATCGTAATACTTAAAAGAATAACGTAAGGCGTAGAATTTACCCCATTTACACTCACCTTATTATCAAGTCGATTTACTTGAACTAACCATCATCCAACGGTTGATCGCCTTGAGCCCTCGTTTACTTTGAGTGTGCAAGCAAGCTCCATCCTGGGTGCTTCCAAAATTCTCTTTACCCGATCACCCACCTCAAGCTTCAATTCCCCATGAATAATTGATGCATCCATCCATCTTCATGTAAGTAAGATAACTAAACTTAACATGTATATATATATTTGTACTAAATAAGGGGAAAGTGCCATGGATTCCACAAAAACCGATCCTCCCTAGACAATCAATAATTGGCCGAGACTAAATTCCATTGCCTTCTTACCTCTATAATTGTTGACAACCCATTTGTCAATTGAGAGGCCACTAATTGCCGCCAGCTTTAATTCCTAACTGCCTTCTCTTTGCTGCTCGTAGGTGGGGAAAGAATAGTCCACCCAAGTGTCTTCTTCTGGCGGACCATGGGGTAACATAGAAGCGGCCGGTGATAAAGGCCTCACTCCAGGAGCTAGCGGCGTTCATGTCCGAAAATGAAGTCGGAGGGCAGCTGAGTTCGTCCATGGCTCCTTGAGCTCGGCCGCTGTTTGCTTTGGTGCGGGCGACGCGTGGAAAGACGAGAGGTGGACAACTGCTCCGGCGGTGGTGATTTAGTGGTTTAGAAAAGGAACAGAAGGGTTTTGGTAGGGGTTGGGGACGTTTAGGGTTTTATTTTAATGAATAATAATATAATTATAATTATTATTATTATCTCTAATCTGCGGTTGTAACTCTTTCTACGTAACCGTTGAACCTTAATCGAATCCTAATCTGAAAATGGGGTGTTACATTTCCTCCCCCCTTAAAAACAATTTTGTCCCCGAAATTGGAACTGTATACTTGGCCTTTGGACTAAAATACCTCGCAATTGATAGCGGTTGTCTCGACTGGGATATAACATTTCCTCCCTCCTTAAGAAAATTTTTTTACCTCAAAATTTGTTCATTGCGACAACCTAAGGCCTCACTTAAGGAAATCCTTCTACTACTGGGATGTATACTTCCTTTACCTGCTACGACCTTGAGCTATGAACCCTTTCCTCCAATTCGTGTGCTTCTTGTCCAACTAATTACTAGCCCAATTTTCATAAATCTCTTGTTCAAGCTAGTTACTTGCTCAATGCGTCTATGGCACTATGGCACTCTCCCTTTATAGGCCTCATTATTCTCCTCTTTGATAATTCCACTTGATACGCACTCTTGATCCTGATTCACCATATATGCTGCCTTTAGCATGAGAAAATCCCTTACATATCCCTATTAATGTTCTTAATACCCCTTTCAACCCTAAGGTTACTAATGGCGGCTTAACCTCCATCTTGTTATATCGTAAAACTCTTTTAACGTAAGCTCATTTGTGGTTGACCACGTAGATCACCTAGATTCTTGTACCTTCTAACTTTGAATCTCTTACTTTCTTCCTTGATATCTTATCATTTGATCATAAACTGAAAGGTCATCTCCTCGTTACTTCTTTCTTAACGTCGAGACCTCGTACTACTGCTTTTACTTTCTGTATGCATCAGAGGCATCCATTGCATCGCACCCCTAACTTGCATTCACATTAATGCTTCTTTCAAAAATCATGACATCCTCCTTGGCTTGCTTGTTCACCACTGGCCGCCTAACTAAATACTCACTTATTGTCGCTTGAATTTGCAGTTCTCGTACTATCTATTCTGCTACTCTTAGACCCTAGCTGAAATTCCTCGTAAGGTTTCCCCGACCAAGAGATTTTCTCCCCAGAGATCTCCACCTTTCACCAGGATAGGCGACCTTGGTTTCACTTTGGGGTATTCCAGCAGGTTCCCTTAACTCATCTCCCTACTACTTCTTTATGCGCGACCCTTCTTCTTGAGGTTCCTTGCTAGATCTAGTTATCCCTTGTTCTCGATGTAGTCCCGTAGGTTCCTATTTTCGCTTCTCACTCATGTACCTTGACCGTTAAGGTTCTCCCTTCGACTATCTTTGACGACCACGATTCCACCTTAACAATTGACTGGAATTTCTCGATTGACTTCCTATGGATCAATTTTTCTCTACTGGTAATCAACCTAATGCTTTCTTGTTGTCTGTTGTACTCCTGCTTTGGCCCGTCCTAGCTATCTTCCTTGACGCATACATCGTTCGGTCGATGACCACCATTTTCTTTCTGTATCATCCTATGGTGTTCTCCTTGCTTCTTTACTTTTACTACCCTTCTGTTGTTGCTTTCTACAATATTCGGTCACCAAACTCCATTGAGTATCTTCGCATTGTTGTTTTGGGTCAGAGCTTCACGCTTTTGTTTTGATCAATGTCTGTACATTGACTTAATCTCCCAGTTGGGGTTCTTAGTAGCTTAAGTAAATGTGTCTGATTTATCCTTAACTAGTCGCCTCCTCTGGGTGAAATCCTACTATGCCGCTCCCACTCAGAGTGGGGCACCTTGGATAAGGTAACTTAAATGATTTCCTCCTTCTCGGTAATGCTTTTCCTCGTCGTACTCCACTATGCAGTTTCTTGAACTCAAGCCACCTACACATATTCTCAATCTTTCATCGGAACTTCCATGTGCTTCCTCGAATTCTCTGCCATAAACTAGAACATTTATTGAACCTTCCACTTACTCGTCTATACTCGGTTGGCTTTGTGACTTACTCCTATAGCTAGTTTCGAGACTTCAACTCCTAGCCCTCTAGTTCCAACTTAGCAGTGAGGTTCCTCCTTCTGTCACCCCTCATGTACCCTAGGCGGCTAGGTGCTCCCTCGATTTAGGAGAGGACAATCCCATAATAGATCATCGTGAACTCTTGCATTCCCCTTTCAACGGTCCCAACATCCTCCTGACCTTTTGTGATATGGGTAGTTTGTAGGGTCTCTAATATCCTCTTTCTAACTCGGTGTTATCTTGGTATCCAACTCACGCACTGCTGAGAAGTGGTTCTCTATTCGTACTGCCCTTTACTAGCTAACTGTTATTCCCTCTTACATTCCATATCTTTTCTTACTTATTGACTCCCCGCTGTCTTCTACATGGCATGCTTTAGACTTTGGTGGCACTTTCCTCCACGTCTCGTCCAATGGTGGTCGTACCAAAACCATAACTTGTTCTCTACATCATTTATCTCGTTGTTTGTCTTGTTTCTTTTAAAGGCTTGTCACCGGTCTAACTCCCCAGGGTCATGTACCCTCTTCTGTAGTGACGTAGTGATAGACCGGTAATTACACATGTTTTCACCCCTATTCTTAAGCCGTTTGAGGTGTTGATTCTCGTGTTTTAGGCCGATTTCACGCTAGGTTGTGCTTGTTTGTGATATTTCAGGGAGTGTTGCCTAGGCTGTAGCTCAGAGGACTACTGGTACCTTGCCTGTTCAGACCATCCCTCACCCGCAGGACCCGAATGCCAACTGCAGTGCCATCACAACCAGGAGTGGCAAGGTGACTGCCGATCCACCTGTTCCGGCAGAGGAGAGAGAGACCCCTGCTTCAGCACTTCCAGCTAATCAGGAAGAAATGGAGAAGGAGGTTGAGGTGCCTGCTCCTAAACCGCAACCAGTGGTGAGGGAGTATGTACCACAGCTTCCCTTTCCTACTCGGTTGCACAAGGACCGACTGGAGATTGAGTTTGCCAAATTCATGGCAATGCTGAAGCAGGTAAACATTAGCATGCCCTTCGTGGAGGCATTATCGAAGATGCCCAAGTATGCCAAGTTCATGACGGATCTCCTCACCAACAAGAGGAAGCTTGGGGAGCTGTCAACAGTGATGCTTAACGAGGAGTGTTCTGCCATCCTGCAGAACAAACTACCAGGGAAGCGAAAAGACCCAGGGAGTTTTACTATCCCTTGCATGATTGGTAGTTTGCATGTAGGGAAGTCCTTGGCGGATTTAGGCGCTAGCATAAATGTCATGCCATATAAACTGTTTAAAAAGCTAGGCCTAGGTGAACCCAGTGATACTAGGATTAGCATCCAGCTTGCTGATAGATCCATTGTGCATCCTAGGGGTATAGCAGAGGTCTTGATAGTCACAGTAGGGCCATTTTCATATCCTGTTGATTTTGTGATTTTGGACATAAATGAGGATGTTGATGTGCCATTGATACTGGGTAGACCTTTTCTCGCCACCGCCAAGGCGCTTATTGATGTGAATGATGGAAAACTGATTTTGAGAGCTGGGGGTGAACAAATCACCTTCTCTGTTTCTGATAATATGAAATACCCCCAGCTCCATGATGATCTAGATTACTGTGATGTTGTTGCTGATTTTGAGACCGCACTCGCCATCACGAGTGCGGGTACTGATGATTTCCTTGAGCGTTGTCTTTTGCTAGGGGAACATGCATCACAGGATGTGCAGCTGGAGGAGCTGGACGAGGCTGCGATCGAGGGGCGAGAGATACCATTCAAGCCGATCCCCATCTCGCCACCAGAGTTGGAGCTTAAACCCCTCCCATCTCACCTGGAGTATGCATTTCTCCGGGAGGGGAATAAGCTCCCGGTTATTATTAGCTCGGATCTGACACCCGAGCAGAAGAGCAGGCTGGTGGCTCTGCTGCAGAAGTATGCCCGGGCCATGGCATGGAAGATCACAGACATCAGAGGCATTAGCCCATCCTTTTGCTCCCATAGAATTTTGATGGAGGATGAGGTTAAGCCAGTCAGGCAGCCACAGAGGAGATTGTCTCCTAACTTGGGGGCAGTGGTCCGGGCAGAGATTGTGAAGCTCATGGATGCAGAGATCATCTTTGCTATATCTGATAGCAAGTGGGTCAGCCCCAATCAGGTGGCCCCGAAGAAAGGCGGGATGACTGTGGTCCCGAATGAGAAGAAGGAGTTGATTCCGATGCGGACCGTGACCGGCTGGAGAGTCTGCATCGATTACCGGCGCCTGAACGACGCCACAAGGAAAGATCATTTTCCCCTACCTTTCATTGATCAGATGCTGGAAAGGTTGGCTGGCCATGAGTTTTATTGCTTCCTGGATGGCATGTCTGGTTACTTAGCTTCCAGATTCCTATTGCGCCGGAGGATCAGGCGAAGACCACATTCACTCGCCCCTTTGGTACCATTGCTTACCGGAGGATTCCCTTTGGGTTGTGTAATGCACCGACGACCTTCCAGAGATGCATGCTGGCGATCTTCGACCGACTGGTTGGAGAGATCATGGAAGTCTTCATGGATGATTTCTCGATATATGGAGACTCCTTCACTCACTGTCTTCATAACCAGGAACTCGTTCTCAAGAGGTGCGAGGGGACTAATCTGGCACTCAGCTGGGAGAAGTGCCATTTTATGGTTCGTGAGGGTATTGTGCTCGGGCACAAGATCTCCAAGCAGGGGATTGAGGTGGATCACGAGAAGATTGAGACGATCAGTCAGCTACCTCCTCCTGTTTCTGTGAAGGGGATTCGCAGCTTTCTGGGTCATGCAGGCTTCTACCGGCGCTTCATCAAAGATTTCTCGAAGATTGCCCTGCCTTTGACCAAGCTGCTGGAGAAGGATGCATCATTCCAGTTCACTCCCGAGTGCATAGCTGCATTTGAGACTCTGAAGGAGAAGCTTACCCATGCACCTATCATGGTGACTCCTGACTGGTCTCTTCCTTTTGAGCTGATGTGTGATGCGAGTGACTATGCAGTCGGAGCAGTTCTGGGTCAGAGACGCGAGAAGCACTTCCAGCCCATCTACTACGCGTCCAAGACCTTGAACGATGCCCAGGAGAACTACACCACCACTGAGAAGGAGCTCCTCGCCGTGGTGTATACGTTTGATAAGTTCCGACCCTATCTGGTGCTCTCCCATGTGGTGGTCTACACTGACCACTCGGCGATTCGCTACCTGATAAGCAAGGCTGATGCAAAGCCTAGGCTCATCCCCTGGATCCTGCTGCTGCAGGAATTTGATATCGAGATCCGGGATAAGAAGGGAGCCGAGAATGTTGCTGCAGATCATCTTTCCCGGTTGGAAGCCCCTCCGGTGGACAACTTCGAGGAAGAGATCGATGACTCCTTCCCGGGTGAGCGATTGCTGGCGATGACCCTGGTGGACAGCGTGGCCCCTTGGTATTCTGACTTTGCCAATTATCTGGTGGGCAAGCAGTTACCCAAGGGGATGGCTACTCATGCAAAGCGCAAGTTCTTCTCCGATCTGAAGCACTACTTCTGGGAGGATCCTTACCTCTTCAGAATCGGAGCAGATGGCGTGATACGGCGCTGTGTCATGGAGCATGAGATGGGAGACATCCTGTCTCAATGCCACGAGGGACCTACTGGAGGTCACCATGGAGGAAACCGCACGGCGCGGAAGATGCTACAGTCGGGCTTCTATTGGCCCTCGCTTTTCAAGGATGCAGACACCTTCGCACGACAGTGCGACCGCTGCCAAAGGTCAGGTAACATTTCTTCCTGGGATGAGATGCCCCAAGATATCTATGTTATTTGTGAAATTTTTTATGTTTGGGGTATCGATTTCATGGGCCCATTCCCTCCATCTTTTGGCAATCTGTACATATTGGTTGCAGTGGACTACGTCTCGAGGTGGGCAGAAGCTCAAGCCATGTCCACCAATGATGCAAGACGGGTCTGCTCATTTCTGAAGCAGCTGTTCTCCCGGTTCGGGACACCTCGCGCCATTATTAGTGATAGAGGAACCCATTTTCAAGGGCAATTCACTAAACTCCTCTCTCGCTATGGCGTTAAGCATCAGGTGTCGGTGGCCTACCATCCCCAGTCAAATGGGCAGACCGAGCTGACGAACCGGAAGCTAAAACGAATAATTGAAAAGACGGTGGATCAGTCCCGCAAGGATTGGTCCACCAAGCTCGATGATGCTCTCTGGGCGTATAGGACTGCCTATAAAAATCCGATTGGCACTTCTCCCTATAGGCTTGTCTATGGGAAGGCGTGCCATTTGCCGGTAGAGCTAGAGCACAAGGCCTTCTGGGCCATTAAGCTGATAAATCTGGATTTGAGTGTTGCACGTACAGAATGTAAGTTGCAGCTGCTGGAGTTGGAGGAGTGGCGTTACCACGCCTAGGAGAACACCCTGCTCTACAAAGAACGCACCTCGCGTCTCCACGACGCGAGGTTGAGGGGCCCGAAGGAGTTTCAGGTAGGTGATCGTGTTCTGCTCTTCAATGCACGCCTGAAACTCTTTCCGGTCAAGCTCCGTTCGAGATGGTCGGGACCCTTCACGGTCACCCAAGTTTTCCCGCACGGTGCGGTGGAGATCAGCAATGCTCAAACCGAGCCATTCAAGGTGAATGGCCACCTCCTAAAGTTGTATTTGGGAGGTGTTGTCGAGCGCACAGAGCTGCTGATCAAGCACGAGGACCCTTAGTTCCTCTACTGGCGTCCAGCTAAAAGACGGTAAAGAAGCGCTTGTGGGGAGGCAACCCCACCGAGGTTTGCATTTTCTTACTTTTTTCCTTTTGTCTTTTGTGTTCTTTGAGTCTTGAGATGTTGTTCCAGAGTCGAATGTCGTCTTTGAGTGAAAACAGGTTGAATTCGGGGCTCTAGCAGCTCACACGGCCAGGCCTGATGCTCACACGGCCGTGTGGATTTTACCCCTTGGCCGTGTGAGCTCTCGGCAAATTCCACACGGCCAAATGTGCAACTGGCACGGCCGTGTGGCTTGCCTCAGCCTGGCCGTGTAGCCGACACGGGCATATCATTTTCTCACACAGCCGTGTGGATTTCACCCCTTGGCCGTGTGAGCTCACGGCAAATCCCACACGGCCAAATGTGCATCTCGCACGGCCGTGTGGAAAATTCTCGGCCTGCCCGTGTCGGCCTGCACGGGCACGTGTGCACATCACACGGACGTGTCAGCCTGGCCGTGTGGCCGAGCCACGGCCTATAAATTCGGCCGACACGGCCGAGTGGTCATAAAAATCAAAATCCTCGCCGGAATCCTCTGAAACTCGCCGGAAAACCGCGACAAACCAACCCATTTCGATTTTTTCGGCCATTTTTTGTCATTTTTTCAACAAACCAACATCAAACCCATCCTTCCCACACCAAAAGTGGCCTATCCCTCTATTTTGAGGAGATTTGGCCGACGTTTTTGTCGTCGGAGGCGATTTCCGGCGAGACTCCGACGACCACTTCCGGGCAGATTTTCGCAATTTCGTCAATTGCATTTCATTCATCTCATCAATCCCTACAATCCTACTTGAGTCTCCAGGTTTGATTTCGGCATTTACCTTATGAATTAAGGAGAATTGGATATTAGGGGGTATGTTTAGAGAATCCATTTGAAATGAGTGAATTGAATGAAATTGAATGTGGGGAATGCTTGGATAATGTATGATTGATGTTAGGGCATATTTACAATGTCTAATTTCATGCGTAACTTAATAGTGCACACAAGGTGTTCGATGAAATGCCTGTTTTCGTACCATTTTGTGGGAGTCGGTTGGGACCCTTAATGATGTGCTTTGAGGGTGTATTTGTTATGAATGTGAACCTTGAGTTGCCTACTTTTTCATGGATGTACACCCCCACTCAGATTAGGCTTGATTTATTGAGTTTTTGACCCCCGAACCATGGATGAAACCATGGTTAGGCTGTTTTCTGTTCTTAAGTGTGGGGGTGTGATTAACATTTTTCTTGGCTCTCTTGGTTCCACTTTGGGTTGTTCTTTTGCAGGACGATGACGAAGCCCAACCTCAGGCACCCGTTTATTCAAGATTTGAAAAGGGGGCCCCACCAGGATCATTTTAAGAGCGTCCTGGCCTGCAAATTTGGGCAGCATCATTGCTGGTCCAAGCGCGAGTTGGAGAAGCTGAACTGCTACGAGCACTTCTCCACCATAGTCATCAACCGCCCCTGGCGCCGCCTCCTCCAAATTCGAGAGAAGGTCTACCACGAGCTCGTACTTGAGTTCTACACGACCTTCAAGCATGTAGACACGGACGATTGGAAGGACGGAGTAGCCGTCCAGTTCAGGCTCGGCGGTGCACCCCGATCCATGAGCTACCAGGAGCTGGCGACTGCCCTCGGCCTCGGCCTGGTCGATGAGAGGGACTACATCACCGAGCTTCATGAGCCAAAGGGGGTGAACTTCCAGACGCTGTACACCCGCCTCGCTCGGCCAGGCCAGCGTCCCTTCTCGGCGGGGAAGACGAAGGCCAGCACATTGCAGCTCGACAACCGCATCCTCCACCACATGCTGGCCAAGTCTTACACTCCGGCCTCGGACAGTGCCAGCGCCATCACCAAGCGAGCCATGTACCTCATTCAGTCTATGCGCCAGAGGGATCATTCTCTCCACTTGGGCTCGGTGGTGGCAAGGACCTTCGACAAGAGTGCTTCCGAGCTGAAGAAACTCCACTGCACCCCCCTCATCACCCGCCTGGCATCCTACTTCGAGATCTCCCTGCAGGGGTGCACAGAGTAGGGCGACACCAGTGCCTTTGGCGAGTATACAATCCGTAAGATGCACCTGCTTCGGGAAGAGCGAGGTGTTAAGTGGATCGAGGGGTTTCCACAACCCCAGATCCCAGAGGAGGTCCAGTCGGAGGTTCCCGAGGGTGCAGCTGATGAGGAGGTGGATGCTGCTGCTGCCCCCCCCCCCCCCCCCCCGCCCCACCACCTTCGAGTACGGGGGTGGCAGCTCCGCTTTCCCCGGGCAGGACTACTTCGCCTACGAGTTCGAGCAGCTGCGTCTCCAGAACCAGCAGATCCTTGACCAGCAGCTCCAGTTCCAGCAGCAGTACGCGGCTCAGCAGGCCGAGTACCAGCACAGGATGGCTGCTTATGATGAGCGTCTGGACATGCTGGCGACCAAGCAGGGGGTGACATTGGCTCATATCGAGCGAGAGAAAGCTCGATCTAGGAGCATGCAGGAGATCCAGCAGCACCTGCTCCAGCTGCTGCCGGGCGAGCTGCCCGTCTGGAGGACTCCCTGGGAGGACTCTCCACTTCCACCTCCCCCAGCTGATGGTGATGATGGAGCTAATGGTGATGACGCCTTCATGGACGACATCGACCTGGATAACCTTGGCGACGAGTAGGCTGTACTCGTTGCCCATCTCAGTGTGTTTTTCGTTTTAGACTTTTGTGTGTTTGCTCCATGTGTGAGGAGCTTGAACTTAGTGTCGTTTGTTTTTTGTTTTTGTTTCTCTTTGGTGGATTGTTTATTTTATAGCCATCTGGGCTAACACTTATCCCTAACGCACAGTGTGCTAGTGTGTTCTTGGTGTTCGATTCATGCAGAACTGTCCATCTTCCCGTTTGTTTCTCGCTGACTGGTCCACTTCCAGTCCCCCAGCAGTATTTCAATCCGGTAACATCGTTCCCCTTATCTCTCCCTCTACTCCATTGAGGGCAATGTCGTGCTTAAGTGTGGGGGGGTGCTTTGTATAAGTTGGAATCTATATTTGAGTGCTTGGAGCCTAGTCCGCTGTCCGAATCTTACGATTTGAGGGCTCCAAGTACTGCTGTTTGATCATATTGGCACTGTGTTTTGATTGATGAATTGAATGGTTTTCGGATTAATGCATGACAGCTTGATTGTGACTAGGACAACCTATGATGAAGACTGAGACGTGCAGTAGAATTTTGTAGGGGTTCAGCTTTTCAACTGTTTGCTTACCAACTGTGACTTGGATTGATCACTTGTTCTTGACAGTCGTTTATGCATCTAGTTCAGGGTATCAGAATGTGAGATAGAGCATATAGGTAGCCATGTGAGATTTGAGCCTGCTCGTTTCTTTCTTGTGCGATAGATCCCTCTTCCATGATGTGTAGCATTCACGTTGTCACTAGCTAAGATGATGGGGGCATAGGATTAGCCCACGACCAAATTGACTGTCCTGATGTGTCATATCCCCTAGTCAGCCCCTTTGAGCTGTGTGTTATCCTTTCTTTTGGTCTATAATGAAAAATCACCCTTTTGCATCTTTTAGAAGGTTCCACAGAGTGGTTTTTAAATATTCTCTGCTGTTTCTGCTAAATTTAATGTGAGTGTTGGAGGTAGTGCTTAAAAGTTGGGCATGTGTTTGAAATATGTGCAGAAGTGGTGGCTCTCTTAAGAAATGAAAAGAAAAGGAAAGAAAAACAAAGAAAAATTGAAAGCAAAAGAGAGCCACTACCAAAAATCTGAATAATGCCCATTAAGTAGTGTTTCTTAGCAGTCTGGCTTGGAAATGCTAACATTTATACCTCCTTCGCTCTTGTGCTTTTGAGATATTGAGTAATGCAGAATAGCAGCAAGGAAATACTGGTTTGTTTGATTGTGATTGTGTGGGTTTAGAAATGTGGAACCTTGTGCTATGAATACTTCCACCACCTAAAAGGCCTTTTCCCCATGTCCAAGACCCTAGCCAGTCATTTGAACCTGTGTCTAAGACCTCCTGATTAGTTAGTGGTGACACCCCATATGTGAACTCTAGCATTTAGAGGCTGCCATCATGGTGAAGAGATGTTAGGGATTGAGAGAAATAGCATGCGCATTTTTCGCATCAAATCGTCCTGACCCCATTGGTCGAGAGTGAGTGATTCATTTTCATATTCTATATACTCTTGTACCCCGGTGAGGACCTAGATTGCTCGGTCTCTATTCTGATGTCTTGAGTTGGATGCATGAGGTGACTGTTTTGAGTAAGTGGTTGAGTCAAGTCTAGGTTGGTTGGTGAACAGAAGGGAGACTCTTCCTTTACTCGATTTTGCTGCACTCGAATGTCCTTTGTGGTGGTTGTCCAGGTTGCTATTGAAGTTGTTCATGTGTTGATGTTTGAAAACCAGTACGATTCACGTGTTCTGTGCCTTTATGACTTGTCCCCAATGTTGGTTGATTGAAATATGTGAGCTTACCTTGTGTCTGACTTGGTTTGCTTGGGGACAAGCAAACGGTTAAGTGTGGGGGAGTTTGATAGACCGTTAATTACACATGTTTTCACCCCTATTCTTGAGCCGTTTGAGGTGTTGATTCTCGTGTTTTAGGCCGATTTCACGCTAGGTTGTGCTTGTTTGTGATATTTCAGGTCCTAGTAAGTGAATGAAGGTTTAGGAGCGAGTTCGGGGTCGATTGGACGAAGATCGGGCGCGAGGCAAACCGATGAGGAAGCCACACCGGCACACACAAACCCCACACGACCGTGCAAGTGACCAATGTGGCCGTGTGGGATTGTGCAAGCCTTCACACGGGCACAAATACATTCCACACGGCCGTGTGAAGGAGCAATGTGGCCGCATGGAATTCTGCGAGAGCAAACACGGGCAAGGCTGAATTCCCACACGGCCGTGTGACTCTGGCCGTGTGGGAAACCTGGAATCCAATTAATCGATACGCCGCGTTTTGAGTCACACGGGCAACTGGGTGAGCCACACGGCCGTGTGGCCTGCCCGTGTGAGTCAGGAAATCTTGGTTTTTCACCCAATTCCGAGCCACAAGTGAGGGAATCGGATTTTGAGAGCAAAAACAGAGCCCTATAGAGAGAAAGTGCGAAGAACACATCCTAGAAGCTATCTTGGAGCTGGGTTTCATCAAATCGAGCTTGGAGATCGTCATAATAGTGGAAATCATCATCCTAGAGCAGATTTTCCTCATCTTTATGAGTATGACTACTCTGATTACTGTTTTCTTCTCTCTCTCTATGGAGTAGAACTCTTCTCTCACTCGGGTATGAAGAACACTAGTTCCTTGTGTTAGGGATTTGATTGTAATGACTTGGGATGATTATACTGTTTGGTTTTAATCGAATGATGCATGTTTATTGAATTGATTGAAGTCTGATCAGCTTTTCTTGATTTCTGCTGCAACTTGAGATAGATAGAATCTGATTAGGTTGTTAGAGCCTCTTCATTCGATAGTAGGAGATTGGTTATACGAGAGTTAGCCAGTTTACTGCTTTGTACTGGAATTCAATTCCAGTAGTGGAGTTCTGTGCTCATTGCTTCAGCTTTCTATCCCGGTGAAGACTAGTCGTCTGCCGGGTAGTTAGACTGAGAGGGCTTGGTCAGCTTAAGAGATTCCAAGCTACTGTCGGATCTTCCGCAGTCTAATTAACAGTAAATCAACTACAATAGAACCTAACTAAAGAGCTAGGGGGGTTGATTCCCGAGTGACTCTTTCCTGCTTTAGAAAACCGAACCGTTTCCTGCTTTCTTACTGCTTTTAGTTTAAACAACAATCACTCGACTTAGTTGGCTAGATAATAGATAATCACGGAGTAAGCAGTAGATCTAGACCCCGGGTTGATAATAGAACTTGCCTGTTACTGCATTCCTGGACTGCGATTACACTTGGTCGCAGTTTGGTGTTGTGTTTTAGCGTGTCACGTAGTTTATGTATAAGGGTTCCTTTGTCGTCATATGTAAATGACCATGCCTGATCTTCGCCTTGACTTATTGACTTCTTGATGTCCTTTCATACTCCTTATAACCTACTTATTTCCTCCTTCGCTTCCTTTATACTACCCTAGCATTTCTTAAAGTCTAAACATTCCTCTGCTCCTTGTCACTGTGTTGTAATGGCGTTGAGCCATCGACCACAAAAACTAGCTGAGGGACTTCTCGGGTACCTCTTCGTTTCTTGATCAGTTGCCCACTTTCCACTGCTTAGGACCAAAGACCCTAACATCATCCTATTATCATAGCTATTGGCATCTGGTGATTGTTCCTCTTCCTTTGGAGATTCATATTTCTCCCCTTTGTTTGTCTTAGCTTATTAGATCATCCACTTGTTTCCTAATAGTAAATCCTCGTACTACTCTCTCAACTCCTTCAAAATCCTTGAGGTATTCCCTTTCAATTGGCACCTCTTTGCTGGTGTTTGGAGTTGAAGTCCTCGCACATTTGATTCTACCTCCACAGACCTTTGCAACGTTCCTCCTTCCTTCTCTAGGTTGATGATGATGATTTGTTTGCTAACATCTGAGTAGTTGGTTAACTAATTGAAAAACTACTATCAATCATGTCGATGAGATACTTGGCCTTGAGAGCCTTTGAGATTCTACTTGGGTTGGTCGCGTTTCTTTCATCCTTTCTTTCTTACTGGCGATCTCCATATGCCTAAATCTCTCATTTGACCAACCACGACATGTTAACTAAATCGCGTCCTAGCCTATTCTTAAACAATCGCACCCTGGGCTACCATCCCTTCGTGTCGTGCTGTCATAGTTATTCACCTTAATATGATTAGAGTAGACTGGAGATTCAATAAACTCTTAAAAGAAGATCCTTGACTCGTTTTCCTTTCCTTTAAAAACAAAAACCTTTAAAACCGAGTCCTATATTCCAGTATTCCTTGGAAACCAAGAAACAGAAAAATGCCCGGCTCTGATACCAAAATGTAACACCCTAACCCGGCTGTGTACTACTTTTACTAAAATGCCCTTGATAAATAAAATACTCAAATCTTAAATTGCAGCGGAAAAAATTTTCATAAATAAAATACTGAAAACACGCACTTGTAGTTCAAAGCAATGCCCTAACACATGGGCAAACTCAATACTTAAAATCTCAAACTAGGTAGTCCATGTCGTTGCTTCTACTGAAAATCTTAACTAGGCATCCTCCGTGACGCTTGCACTGCCCTCCTTTAGCTTGCTGCACTCGAACCTTTCCTCTCGAATTAGCTGCTCTCTAACTGGTCCTCTAGCTCCTTCCTCTTCAAACTGGTGAGTGAGTTGGGGCCAGTCTACGCCCTTACGTTTAAAATTCTTATTGCTTAGTACTTTACTTAAAACAATTACTTAAATTTGTGGAAGTTGTTTGTACTTCCACTCTTAAAATTCCTAACTCTTAAAACTGTATGGGAGTTACTGTTACTCTCCATTCTTAAAGCTCAAATCTCAACTTAAATTCTTGACTGACACGGGGATCCCTCACTAGCTAGTCCGGTTGCCAACTCATACGTATGAGAAGCCATCCAGGCTTTCCTTAAGCTTAAACTTAGTTAGGAGAGTCGTAACCATTCATCCCCCTAACATCTTAAACTTATCGTGGTGGCTCTTCAGAACGATTCTCAAGAGCATAACTGCTGCTCAACTAACTATCTCAAGAGCATAACTGCTTCTCTGTCTCAATATCTCAAATGGCAACGGACTGGCGCTAGTGACTAAAAACTCTTAAAACGACTTCACCTTCTTGAAGGTGAGTTACTTCTTAAAAAGAACTTGTTTATTAACTTTAACCATAACTAAAACATAACGCTTTAAGGTAAATAGCACAAAATCACCTCAAATCACCTCAAATAGCACAAAATCACCTCAAATCATAGCTCAAGCAAAGCACAAATAATCAATCATAAACATAACCAAGCAACGGTAACCAATTCGCTAAAATACTTAAAATCGTAATACTTAAAAGAATAACGTAAGACATAGAATTTATCCCCTTTACACTCACCTTATTATCAAATCGATTTACTTGAACTAACCATCATCCAACGGTTGATCGCCTTGAGCCCTCGTTTACTTTGAGTGCGCAAGCAAGCTCCATCCTGGGTGCTTCCAAAATTCTCTTTACCCGATCATCCACCTCAAGCTTCAATTCCCCATGAATAATTGATCCATCCATCCATCTTCATGTAAGTAAGATAACTAAACTTAACATGTATATATATTTGTACTAAATAAGGGAAAAGTGCCATGGATTCCACTAAAATCGATCCTCTCTAGACAATCAATAATTGGGCGAGACTAAATTCCATTGCCTTCGTACCTGTATAATTGTTGACAACCCATTTGGTCAATTGAGAGGCCACTAATTGTCGCCAGCTTTAATCCCTAACTGCCTTCTCTTTGCTGCTCGTAGGTGGGGAAAGAATAGTCCACCCAAGTGTCTTCTTCTGGCGGACCATGGGGTAACATAGAAGCGGCCGGTGATAAAGGCCTCACTCCAGGAGCTAGAGGCGTTCATGTCCGAAAATGAAGTCGGAGGGCAGCTGAGTTCGTCCATGGCTCCTTGAGCTCGGCCGCTGTTTGCTTTGGTGCGGGCGATGCGTTGAAAGGCGAGAGGTAGACAACTGCTCAGGCGGTGGTGATTTAGTGGTTTAGAAAAGGAACAGAAGGGTTTTGGTAGGGGTTGGGGACGTTTAGGGTATTATTATTATTATTATTATTATTATTATTATTATCCCTAATCTGCGGTTGTAACTCTTTGTACGTAATCGTCGATCCAAACATTCGGTCGAACCTTAATCGAATCCTAACCTGAAAATGGAGTGTTACAATGTGAAATTCCAGCCAGCGTGTGTGGAGTCTCAGCAAATCCCACACGGCCAAACGGGGCACTTGCATGGCCCGTACTGCCTTGACCGTGCAAAAGGGTGCTGCACGGCCAAGGTGCACGGCCGTGCGAGAACAGTGTCAGGCCGTGTGGATGCCTCTTCTGCCCATCAAATGTCCAAACTTTGTCCAATCGGCCTTGAACTCGTGCCCAAGTCTTCATTCACATACTAGTACCTGAAATTTCACAAACAAGAACACCCTAGCGTGAAATTGGCCTAAAACACGAGATACGAGGCTCAAACAGTATAAGAATAGTGCACAAAAACATGTGTAAATATCGAGTCATCATGTATATTGAATCTTTTGATTTCTTTCTTATTCTAACCGTGATGGTAATTTGTTTTGCAGCAATGGTTCGTGCAATGAATAAAAGAGTGAAATTGATATCGTGTACTGCGCTGATGTATACAGACATAGGGATTGAAGAAACGAGCTGTAACAGTCAAGCATGTTTCTAACTCAAAAAGGAAAAATAGGTACTCACATTCTTATTTTGATTCAAAGAAGCTAGCTTGCTTACTTAGTAAAATGGGATTAGTACTCTTCTTGTAGGGTCATTTCAGTTCCAAATTTAAGCTACAACGTGTTCTTGTGCTAGTGTTACTGGTTTGGGAATTCATTTTGTGATTCTATATATGTATTAGTAGCAATTTGTTTCTTGGCTGCAAGTTATGACTTAAGACTATCTAGCTTATTGTTTGAGACAAGTGTCCCTTTTTCTCTCCCCGAGCGCCTCTGCTGCAGCGCTTCCAAACTTCAGGGCGCTTCATTCCCTGCACACGAGGCGCACCACGTACCTTGTTGGTCCGTTAACTCTCCAACGAGCAAGTCAGCACCTAGACTTTAGAGAGAGAAGTGGAGCTAGGTTTTAGTTAGAGAGTCTAACATGAGTAAATGAGGTTCACCTACTATTCTATTTATACCCAGAGCCTTGTCGAAAGTTTCCCACAAATCTGCCCCACATCATCACGTAATTAATGCAATGTACTATTTTTCACCATGAGCCTCGACCATCTGACACCTGTTTCAGATGTCTGAGGCGCATGACTTCACAAGCTGCGCCTTCCGTACGGTTTCGACCATTATGCTCTTTTGTCTCTATGCGCACTATGTCAGGAGTTGGGTCCCACCCTATCAGATTATCAACCATCCATTTGGGTTTGACTTTGTCACTACTGGGCTTGCATTCTGGGCCTTTGTTTCCTCAAGGCCCTTCTCTTTCAGGCCTATCGCCATTCCCCCAACAATTTCCTCCCAGTTAGACGCCTAATTTCCTCCTACTAGGGGCCTAACTAGCAAGCAGCGTTCGCACATGCCTTGAATCTGCTTCTGAGGCCCATGCCCCTTTTCTTCTTGCTGATGTGCCTTGAATCGGACTATCAGCCGCTATGACTAGAAAGAGATGTGCATCTTCCTTCTATCCTTATCACCACGCCTTGTCCTACTCGGGCCTGCTATCATATTTCCTTGAGGATTGATGACTCGATATTTGCACAGGTTTTCCCCTTTGTTCCTTGATCGTTTAAGCTTGCATTATTGCTTCTTTGGCCTATTTTACGCTAGGTTGTGTTCCTTTGTCATATTTCAGGTCCTAGCACATAAAGTGAAGCATTGGCGCAAGTTTCAAGTCAATCAGAGATCAATTGGCGATTCGGGAGAAGAAACTCTGGCATGACCTGAAGAAGAATGGATTTCTACCTCACTTAATGGACAAAGAATCGTGCAAGTTTGAAATGAAAAGAAAGAGGACGAGACTACGAGCGTCTGGGATCAAACGGCGACTGATTCGGAGTCCGGACGAGGGAGAAACGAAGCATTGAATATAGGGGAACAGGTTCGGCAGTAAAAACACGGGCAGAAGGCCTTCAAAACACGGCCGTGTTCTGTGACCGTGCTTTTACTGCCGAGAGCAAATTCGAGTTTGGCAGACATGAGCTGATTACACGGGCAGGACCGAGACAAAGCACGGCCGTGTCCACCCAAAGCACGGCCGTGTTCTCTTCAAAACACGGCCATGTTTTCACCAACAAGATGGCCGTGTAATTAACCCTAGCCAAAGCACGGGCGGGCTGAGGCAAAGCACGGCCGTGCCCTCGACCGTGCTTTGGCCAATGATGCCCTTTTAGGCAGATTTTCAGCCAAAGAGAGGGGGATTCGAGTTTTAGAGAGATAGAGTGATTCCTAGAGAGAGAAAGCGACGAACAAGAGTCTCCAAGCGCCCTAGATCGATCTTCAACACCATTGGAGCTTGGTTTGAGCTTGGAGAAGTGCCGATTCAACGTCCAGGAGCAGAAATCCATCTTCACAGTATGATTTCCGCGTCTGATTCTGCTTTTGCTTCTTTCTCCATGGAGTAGTTCTCCCATTCATCTGGGTGTGGGAAACCCTAGATCTGTATGTTAGGTTTGATTGTATGAACCCAAGTATTGATTCTATGATTTGATTATATTCGATTGAGGTTTGAATGATTGAATGACTTGAATCCTGATCAAATTCCTGTTGTTTCTGCTTTAACCTAGAATGATAATATCTGCCTAGGTTGATAGAGTATCCTTAATCGAAGGTAGTGAATTGGTGACTTTAGTCGAGGAGCCAGCTCACTATTCTGTACCGAATTCCATTCGGTAGTGGAGGTTTTGTTCATAGGGCCTCAATCTGTTTACTCCGGTGTAGGTTAGTCGCCAGCTAGAGACTCAGATTGAGAGGGTCTGAAGACCTTTAGTCGAGACTTCAGACTGTTTGAGAACCTTCCGCAGTATAACTATCATAGAAATCGAACTTGGCAATTACAATCCGGCTTAACTGCAGTCTAGGGGGAACCATATCCGGGTGACCTCTCTTAACCTGAAAACTACCGTTTAGTTACTTTGCTTGCTTGTTAGTTTAGATCTTCACTAAAGTTTCATTGCTAGATAATACGAATTCACTGAGTAGTCATCACATCTAGGACCCGGGTTGACATTAAAACCCAAACCCGCTATACTACACTTTAGGAAGTGGTTACACTTGGCCATTTTCTAGAGTGACAGTAACAGCGAGTCAAGTTTTTGGCGCCGTTGCCGGGGAGGGCTAGGTTGTTGAAGAAAAGTGATTTCTGTTACTTTAGCATTTTCATTTTTTGCATTGAGTTTTTGTTTTCCCACTTGTGCCTTCACGGGTTGCTTTGCTTGATTGTGTGCAGATAGTGCATGACCCGTAGCCAGTCGGGAGGTTTACTGCCGTTGAATCCTGAGATTGAGCGCACCTGCAAACAACTTCGGAGACAACAGCAAGCTAGACTGGCTACGGTGGAGCGCCGAGACGGCCAATTGACCAGTGACTCCGAGGACGAGCACGAGATGGAAGGCAATCAGAACCCACCTCCTCAGAACCAGATCCTGGGGAACGACCAACATCCCCAGGGAGCTGGCCACCATCATCATCCACCACCACCGGGTCCCACCTTGGAGTACTACTATACTCCACGGATTGCTGACATCCGCCCGGTCATCCTCTATCCACCCATCCCTGCAAACAACTTCGAGATCAAGCCATGCTGGATCCAACTCATCACATCCTCTATCCAGTTCCATGGCTTGAAGGATGAGGAAGCCCGGGTACACCTTTCCCGTTTTCTGCAGCTGACGAACGGGTTCAAGCTGAATGGTGTTCCGGATGATGCAATCCGCCTTCACCTCTTCCCCCATTCTCTGGCGGGGAATGCTAAGAGGTGGTTGGAGACCCAGCCCCCATTGTCCATCACCTCTTGGGACGATTTGGCTGACAAGTTCGTGCACCGGTATTATCCGGCATCGAAGACCACGGAGATACAGCGGGAGATCACTCACTTCCGCCAAGAGCCAGATGAGTCCCTTCGTGATGCATGGGAGCGGTACATGGGATACTTCTGGCAGTGTCCCCATCACGGTTTCAGCGATGCTTTCACAGTAGGGAACTTCTACAGCGCCCTCACTCCAGATAGCCAGAGGGTGTTCTATGCCCAGGAGGGGATATTCTCACTAAGACTCCACCCGAGCTGAACCAGATGATCAGTACTTTGGCTGCCCGCGATCATTCTTGGGGACAGAGCAGCAGGGGCAGGAATGCCCGGGACCGGGGTGTGCATGCTATTGAGGCCAGATCTGGGTTAGAGCAGCAGGTGGCTGAGTTGGTGCAGACATTGAAGCAGCCTAACAGTCTCCTTCCGGGCCGAGGTGTAGCTACGCCTCCAGTAGCTCAGTGTCAGTGGTGTGAGAGCCCAAATCACCTGGTGGAGGATTGTCAGTCTATGAGGGAGTCTTCTACTCCCCAAGAGCAGGTGGACTTCATAGCAAATGCTCGGCGCCTGGACCCATACAGCAACACCTACAATGAGGGATGGCGCCAGCATCCCAACTTTGCCTGGAGCAATAACACCGCCAAGCCACCTGGTTTCCCAGCACCAGCAGGGGGTTTCCAGCAGAGGCAGCCCTTCCAGGCTAGGCAGGGGCCACCACCACAGCAGCAGCCTTACCAGCCTAGGTAAGGGCAGCCATTCCAGCAGCCTCAGCGTCAGTATGCCGAGCCCGCAACAGTGCCAGCTCCCGATACTAAGATATCCGAGCTGAAGAACATTTTGGCAGCATTCATGACCACCAGCCAGGCAAGTATCACGAGGATGGATCAGTCCATAGCCTCACTGGAGGCAGGCCAGAGAACCCTGGAGGCAGGCCAGAGAAACCAAGGTGCCATTCTGCAGGATCTTCAGAACCAGATTGGGAGCCTAGCTCGCCAGAACACTACCAGGGCCCCGGGGACTCTACCTGCCACCACCATCCCCAATCCACGGGACCCGCATGAGACCGCACATGCCATTTTCACCCTGAGCGGCAGGCCTACATCAACTGATCCTGCCCCGACCAGGCAGGAGGAACCACTACCTGCTTCAGCACTTCCAGCCGGTGATGCAGAAGTGCGGGTGGAGAAGGAAGCCCCTGCTCACAAGCCACAACCAGTGGTGAAGGAGCACGTACCCCAGCTTCCCTTCCCCACTCGCCTTCACAAAGACAAGCTGGAGACTGAGTTTGCCAATTTTATGGCAATGTTGAAGCAGCTCAACATCAGCGTACCATTTGTGGAGGCACTGTCGAAGATGCCCAAGTACGCTAAGTTCATGAAAGATCTCTGCACCAACAAGAAGAAACTTGGGGATCTCTCGACAGTGCTGCTGAGCGAGGAATGTTCTGCCATCCTGCAGAACAAGCTGCTCGAAAAGCGCAAGGATCCAGGGAGTTTTACTATCCCTCTTACTATTGGCAGCATGCATGTAGGAAAGTCCTTGGCGGACCTAGGAGCTAGCATCAATGTCATGCCATATAAATTGTTCAAAAAGCTAGACCTAGGTGAACTTAGCCCTACTAGGATGAGCATTCAGCTAGCTGATCGTTCCGTGGTGCATCCTAGGGGTATCATAGAAGATTTGCTTGTTAATGTGGGTGCATTCACATATCCTGTTGATTTTGTTATTCTGGATATAAATGATGATGTGGATGTGCCTTTGATTCTAGGTAGACCATTCCTTGCCACCGCCAAGGCACTGATTGATGTGCATGATGGTAAACTGATCCTGCGTGCTGGAAATGAACAAGCTATTTTTCCTGTGACTGAGTTTGATCATTGTGCTATGATTTCTGTATCGCCTGTGCATGCTATTCCTGATCAGGTACACGAGCCTGTCGTGTGCCCTTCTGCACCTCTCATTTTGCAGGACCCGCCTATCGTTCCTTCGCCGCCACTCCATCCAGTCTCGCCTCCGAACAAAAAGATCAAGGAGGAGTGGCGGCCGAAGCCGCAGGTGGCTAAGCCTGCACGGAAGAAGGGTGGAGACCACTACGAGCTGGTCCCACCCCCTGCACCACGACCACCCTGGCCATCCGAGTACTCACTCGCTTGCATCTTGCCGGATGGCCAGGTCGAGCTGACCGATGCTGGTGGTTGCAACCGTCGGGTGCACGGTCACCACCTGAAGCTGTACCTCAAGAGCGATGTGGATCCGCTCTTGGAGGCACCTGTTCCTGCACCTCCCTGAGTATCGACCATGGGCGTCCAGCTAAAAGACGGTAAAGAAGCGCTTGTGGGGAGGCAACCCCACCACGGTTTTCATTTATTTGTTTTGTTTCGAGTCGGATTGCAATTTGGTTTGTTTGCTTTTGTTTTGGATGATGTACTATTGGGCTGACCATTGGACCTAATATATCGTGTTTTAGCTCTTTGGTTTCCTTTAGCCGTGCCTGTGTTCCCGACTGGTCCTCTCTCCAGTCCGCTTCATCCTGACTGGTCCATTTCCAGTCTTCTGCAGTCTGTGCATACCGGTAACATCGTTCCCCTTACCTATCCTCTTCTCCATTGAGGGCAATGTCGATCTTAAGTGTGGGGGGATGTTTATCTTTTGACTGCATTTGATCTGTTTGTGTGCTTGGAGCCTAGTCCACTGTCCAAATTTTTAAATTTGAGGGCTCCAAGTACGTGTTCCTTGCAATTGCCTGCTCAGTATGCTTTGAATTGACAGTCTTTGTAGTGATTTGCAACCTAGGGAGGTAGTGTAGCACTATGGAGGATGTTGATGCATTTAAGACGTCTCATTTCTTCTTCATATTGTGTTGGTTGATTGAGTGAATTAGTGATCTTAGGACCTTTGAATTGTGTGGTGTTGTGGACTCTCTGCCTGTCATGGACTCTTGTATCATGTTTTGAAAATAACAGGTGCTCGAAAATGTGCTTTAAAATGACGTCTCCCGTGCGAATAGGGCGAAAGTGTGTAAGGGGAGACGGGAATCCGTTCCCAATTTCCACCTACTACCTCCAGCCCCCTTACATGTCTTTCCCCCGCACGAGGCTCGAGACAACTGCTCCTGGCATGGCCGGTAAGAGCCGGGCTCTCGCAAAACCTTTGCTAGGTGGGAGCCCCCGTTTTCTGCAAAAACAGGTTGGAACCCTTGAAAAAAAGAGAAAAACAGAAAAACAAGCAAAAAGAAGAAAGAAAAGGGGTTCCAACCATCTTCAAGAAGAAAATCGAGCACCTTGAAAAATGTGAGTCCATGATCTTTTGTTTTTGAGAGTCTCTTCATCCACGATTCATTTGTCCTCTGTTCACAATTTGCCATGATGCCGACTCGAGACTAGCGTTCTCGCCGAAGAGGCTATGAGATGACTTGTGCGTCGGTTGACCTTGGAAGCTGCTAAATGATCTAGGAAGTCAGCTACCTACGATCGCGGTTGTTTGTTGCTATAGAGGTCTGGAGAGTTGCATTGGTTTGAGTTAGGTTTGCTTGGGGACAAGCAAACGGTTAAGTGTGGGGGGATTTGATGACTCGATATTTGCACAGGTTTTCCCCTTTGTTCCTTGATCGTTTAAGCTTGCATTATTGCTTCTTTGGCCTATTTTACGCTAGGTTGAGTTCCTTTGTCATATTTCAGGTCCTAGCACATAAAGTGAAGCATTGGCGCAAGTTTCAAGTCAATCAGAGATCAATTGGCGATTCGGGAGAAGAAACTCTGGCATGACCTGAAGAAGAATGGATTTCTACCTCACTTAATGGACAAAGAATCGTGCAAGTTTGACATGAAAATAAAGAGGACGAGACTACGAGCGTCTGGGATCAAACGGCGACTGATTCGGAGTCCGGACGAGGGAGAAACGAAGCATTGAATATAGGGGAACAGGTTCGGCAGTAAAAACACGGGCATAAGGCCTTCAAAACACGGCCGTGTTCTGTGACCGTGCTTTTACTGCCGAGAGCAAATTCGAGTTTGGCAGACATGAGCTGATTACACGGGCAGGACCGAGACAAAGCACGGCCGTGTCCACCCAAAGCACGACCGTGTTCTCTTCAAAACACGGCCGTGTTTTCACCAACAAGATGGCCGTGTAATTAACCCTAGCCAAAGCACGGGCGGGCTGAGGCAAAGCACGGCCGTGCCCTCGACCGTGCTTTGGCCAATGATGCCCTTTTAGGCAGATTTTCAGCCAAAGAGAGGGGGATTCGAGTTTTAGAGAGATAGAGTGATTCCTAGAGAGAGAAAGCGACGAACAAGAGTCTCCAAGCGCCCTAGATCGATCTTCAACACCATTGGAGCTTGGTTTGAGCTTGGAGAAGTGCCGATTCAACGTCCAGGAGCAGAAATCCATCTTCACAGTATGATTTCCGCGTCTGATTCTGCTTTTGCTTCTTTCTCCATGGAGTAGTTCTCCCATTCATCTGGGTGTGGGAAACCCTAGATCTGTATGTTAGGTTTGATTGTATGAACCCTAGTATTGATTCTATGATTTGATTATATTCGATTGAGGTTTGAATGATTGAATGACTTGAATCCTGATCAAATTCCTGTTGTTTCTGCTTTAACCTAGAATGATAATATCTGCCTAGGTTGATAGAGTATCCTTAATCGAAGGTAGTGAATTGGTGACTTTAGTCGAGGAGCCAGCTCACTATTCTGTACCGAATTCCATTCGGTAGTGGAGGTTTTGTTCATAGGGCCTCAATCTGTTTACTCCGGTGTAGGTTAGTCGCCAGCTAGAGACTCAGATTGAGAGGGTCTGAAGACCTTTAGTCGAGACTTCAGACTGTTTGAGAACCTTCCGCAGTATAACTATCATAGAAATCGAACTTGGCAATTACAATCCGGCTTAACTGCAGTCTAGGGGGAACCATATCCGGGTGACCTCTCTTAACCTGAAAACTACCGTTTAGTTACTTTGCTTGCTTGTTAGTTTAGATCTTCACTAAAGTTTCATTGCTAGATAATACGAATTCACTGAGTAGTCATCACATCTAGGACCCGGGTTGACATTAAAACCCAAACCCGCTATACTACACTTTAGGAAGTGGTTACACTTGGCCATTTTCTAGAGTGACAGTAACAGCGAGTCAAGGATCAAGGCTTGGTCATTTTTTCTTGTCGCCTTTTTACCCGCCCTTCCGCCAGGTTATTTTGTCTTGCCTTTATTTTCACTAGGCGCTCCCTTTTTCATCGCTCTATTGGTGGCGCGCCTACCCCACCAATTCCCACTTTTCTCCCCTTTCGCACTTATTTCTCGGCCGGTGACCGTGTTCTCCCAAGTGAAGCGCCTCAGTTGGGGATCTGTGCGTCGCCTGACCTTCCCAAGGCACCCTCCTACTTCACTCATTATATTTTTCTCTCGATGTTAATTATTTGCGTGGAAACTTTTGATTTACCGACCTAGGCGCCTCCGCTTCTCCTCGTCTCTGAAACAGTGCGCCTTTTTTCCTCCCGACACTCTTTTTCTTTCGATGTTAACTTTCACATGGACACTTCATTTTACTGATCGAGGCAAACCACTGCGTCCAGGTACTTTGCTGACCTAATGCTTTTATAGTGTGCCTCACATACTTTGCTGACCTAATGCTTCCTTTTTTTGGTACTCATATGATGCTGCTTTGCGAGGCTACGTCACAAGAATTCGCGCGCCTCGCGCATGAGCATACTAAAGTGGCTGTTTCGGCCGAGCGCCTCTGATATGACCTCGATGCCTCGCGCAAGAAGCAACTGGATCTAACCCAAGCATGCAACGAGGCGCAAAGTGACACGAAGGCGTGGGCCACTCGGTTCACGGACGAGGTAGCTGCCGAACGCGCCAAGGTTGAGAAGGAGTGCCTTGACAAGTACTAGGCTTGGCTAGAAGTGGAGAAGGCTGAGCGCTAGCGGGCAGAAAAGGCGCTCCGTGAAGATAAAGAACGATTGGAGAAGATCATCCTCGATCTCCAAGAAGAAAACAAAAAGGCGAAGAAGAGCAAGGCGAATTACTAGAAGGAGCTCAAGGACAAGCAAGGCGCCCGCGACCAGTTGGTCAACGACTTGGCCAATTATAAGGACTCAATCATGGGGAACAATTTGCAAGCTGACACCGTTATCAACACGGTGAGAATTCTGTAGTACAAGTTCCACAACGAGCATCTAGACGTGCCGTGGGATTCGTTCGCCCTGATCCAATATATTATATGGTTTTTGCCTATATCTTCTGCTTATTGCTCTTGGTTTTGCTTGTTTCCTACAAGTTCCGAAAGTGTTACCAAAAACTTGTGTTGTCGATGTTAAGGGCGCGAATGGTGGACGCTTTACGAAGTCAAATGGTACGAAAAGGGGGGGGGGGCGGGCGAGTCAATAAACACGGGCGCCATGTTGTTAGGGAGCTTTATGATTTCGAACAAACCACTCACTAGCGCATAATGTATAGGGCACTTTACGGATTACAAAATATCTTGGGGCGCAATGACGGACGGGCGCTTTACGAGAGTTCGACTTACCAATATCAGGAAATAACGCAAAAGGGCGAATTACTATAGGGCGCATTACACATATACCTCCTAGCTTCACGCAAAAAGAAAAAACTAGCATAATATGGATGAGCAGATTCACCCGAGCGCCTTCAAGTAGTACATCTGGTGTCTTTTACCCCAAAATAACCCTTGTTCTCCCAATCTTGCTTCCCCCCATGTTGTTGAATCCACCCTCTTTTACTCCTATGGTGCATGCGCCTACCTTTCGTGGTATGCCCTGAGGTTTTGGGCATTCCATAGACGTTTGACTGGCTTTCCTCCAAGGCGTTCCAACTTGAATGTTGCCGATCCTATAACCTCATGAACTCTTTAGCTTCCTTTCCACTTTTTTGCCAGCTTTCCTTCGCTTGCTCTTGGTCTGAAATCTCTCCTTAGTATCAAACGTCCTTTGTGGATCTAAAGAAGGCGCATCTTCCGGTTGTAGTACTTTGCCACTTGCCTCTTCATGGACTCAAGGTGCATGGAAGCGATATCTCAGCGCTCCTCTAGCATGTCTAAGTCTTGCAATCGCTCTGCATTGTTCGACTACAACTCATGGTTGTCCACGGGGTAGGTTGGGATGCGCATCTCGACCGGGATAACAACCTCGCTTTCATAGGTGAGTGCAAATGGTGTTTCTCCCGTTGCGGCCTTATATATCGGGCGATGCACTCAAAGGACTCTTGGAAGTTCCTCGGCCCAGAGACCCTTTACTCCAGCCAACCTTGTGTGGAGACCATGTAGGATGGTCTTGTTGGCCGCCTCGGCCTAACCGTTGGCCTGAGGGTAGGCTACGGAGGAGAAGCGCAAGATCACCCCTTTTTCGTCGTAGAAGTCAAAAAAATTCTTGCAATCAAACTATTTTCCATGGTCAGTCACAATGGATTCAGGCAACCCTAAGCGAGTGAAAATGTTGTGGTTGGTGAACTTCCGGACCTGGGCTTGGGTGATGGTTGCTAGCGGCTTTGCCTCCACCCAATTGGAGAAATAGTCTATAGCCATTATCAAGTATTTCAGTTGCCCAGGCGCCTTGGGGAAGGGACCCAAGAAGTCCATGCCCCACTGCTAGAACGACCACACGCCCAATTTCCCTTGCATTGGGGCCACGAGGATATGTATGTCATAAGTGTGAATTTGGCATTGGTGGTAGATGGCGATGTGCTTCTTTGCGTCGGCGCGGATCGTGGGCCTGTAATATCCTTGTCTTAGTAGGGTTCTTTCCAAGCTCATTTCCCCCGCATGCATGCCGCAGGCGCCCTCGTGTACTTCCTCGATGGCTTCCTTACTTTCTCGCTCGGTGAGGCACTTAAGTTAGACTCTGGCATTTGACCGCTTATACATATGCTTGTCTATGATAGTACACCTCGCCGCTTTACCCTTCACTTCCCATGCCCCTCTTCTCCCGCCTCGTTGTTTATGGCGAACACGTCTGCTTCCTCTGAGGGAGATTCCTTGGGGACCACCATGTGTCTTTCTTCATCGACGTCGGTAGGCATGGCTACCTTTGAGAGAGCGTCTGCATGCGCATTTTCTTCCCTCGGAACGTGGAGGAATTATACGTCCTCGAACCATGCGCTCCTTCTCTTGACTCGAGCTATGTACGCATCTAGGGCTTCCTCCTTCCCCTCGCATACGCCCCTTAATTGGTTCACCACCAAGGCTGAGTCGGAATGTAATCGGATCTTTTGGGCACCTAGCTCTTGTGCCATATGCATCCCGGCCATAACCGCCTCATATTCTGCCTCAATTGTTTGAAACATTATCTAGCGAATCGGTTTTGGTTGAAAAGTTTGCTAATTAAGTAAAGCAAGGCAAAAGTAAATGGTTTTCAAAGTTCTATGTGAGAAGGATCACTCGGGTGTTTCTTCCCCCGAACTACTACCATGGCACGAGGAATTGAATTAATTGTTACGGGCAAGGTGACCGCGAACCGCTAGGAAACGCAACTATGGTCGTAGACCACACAATCGTTTGTCAAACCAAGGGATACATTATAGGCTACTCAAGTAGCCCTCTTGGTTAAGGCAATCAATGGTTGACTTACTCTCTCACTCAACCCAATGGTTGGTCGCCTTAATCGCACTTAACCAAATTGCTTAATTCAACATAGAGGTTTTTCCTACATTAACCTAGATAGGTGGCTTAAGAATCCCAAGGAATCCCAACTCAATTGAGCCTCCCTTGAAAGGGTTTTTTTCCCTCTAATCTAGGTTAGAATGGCCAATTGGATTGCTAAGCACAAACATGCACAATCAACATGAAAAATACCTCAATCGTTGAATTAAACAACACCCATAAACAATCATTCAATTCACACAACAACTACATGGCAAATAGTTAGGGTTTCACAACACGCAAGTGAAAAAGGAAACTACACCATGCTAGAAAGGGGAAGAACACAAGAGGAAGAGGTAGAAACTATCATGGTGATGCCTCCAATCTCCTTTAAGCTTGTGTTGATCTTCTCTTGGGGAGAATCTTCCCAATCCACCATTTGGAGCAAACCCTAGCCTTCTTTCTTCCTTCGTTCGTTCTTTCTCTCTCCAAAATCTGAAGAAGAAGACACTTTCTCACTCTTGGGCTCCCTTCTCTCTTCCTTTCAGCTCACATTATATACCAGGATCGGGCTCAGTTCACGGTCGTGAACTCTTCAACGCGTCCGTGAACACAGAGCGCAATGTCAAAATGCATCACTTCGCCATGATGATTTCACGGGTTGGCCTCAATCTTCACGGTCTTGTTGAACGTGAACTTGTCTTGAGGTAGTACATGCGGATTTCTCCCTGGACACATCGCGGTTCATCGTTTTGGGCTTCAGTTCACGGCCATAGTGGACCGTGAACGCCAATGCTAACCCATGAACTCCGCCTGGATCACCCTCTTTGTCCGGTCTTTGCCACTTTTCGTCCAACTTTCGACTCCGGGGCTGGTTTCACCTGTTGGATCCTGAAATACTAAAATGCACAAGGAAAGTCACACGTGCAAAGGCAAGAACGTTGAAGGAGAAGCTTGCAATGTATTTGGAGAGTTACTTTGGAGCCATGGACGTGGAGCTATTTTGAGGGAAGCCATATATGATGATTCGAGTGGAGGAAGAAGGAGGAAGTGCTGAAGAGGAAGCAAATTGCAAGAAGGAGCCTTAACGGGTTTGCTTAACGGGTCTAGGCTTAACGGTTTGGGCTTAACGGTTTTGTTGGGCTGTTTTCGGGTTTCCATGTTTTAAATTCAGTTTATGGTTGTTTTTCCATGTTGGAGTCGGATTTGGGTTGTACTTTGCCTATTTAAAGGGCTGAACACGTTGGTTTGCCCTTAGACGATTATTATTGAATTTCAAAGGCTATTGTGGAGTTCCCTACGCGGAATTTGCCCTAATTACTCTGTCGAGAATCTCCAGAGTGCTAGAGCGACTCTTATCAGCTAGGTATTCACCCTAGTTATGGCGAGCTACCCATATCGGTTGCCCTTTATTGCGAGTTGAATCTGTCCGATCGATTCATATATCGATTGCCCTTATTCACAAGTGAGTACTGTCCGATCGATTTCCATCCTATCCGGTTCTGTTTGGTTCAAGAAGCTTGACTCTGCTCACTTTGATTATATCACCAGTGGGGTCGAGAGCTTTTGGTGCAAAAAATGTGCACAATCATCAACTCTCGACCCTATCGTCTCAACACCACGGCAGCAACCTTTAAATGCTAGAGTTCACGGAACGGTTGTCATCACTAGCTTGTCCGGATGTCTTAGACACGGGTTCAAATGACTGGCGATTGTCTGGGACTTGGGGAAAATGCTTTTTGGCTGGTGGAAAATACATCATGAGGTCCTACATCTTCACCCTAAAACCGAAGGTTCTATGGTTTCTACTAAGAACATTCCTGACAAACAACGGCCACTAGCATAGGCAAAAAACCTTGCTTCTCCCTTCCAAACTATCACCCATCATGAACTTCCCTTAAGCACTCTTTCTCGGTCCACTCTTGCTATCACACTTTGATTTGGTAGTGAAGGAGTTCTAAGACAATGTGGAGATTTTAATGGCTTGTGTTCCAAGAAACCTCACCTAGAGCATACTCTTTGATTCCTTGTGGCACTCTCTACTTTATTTACCCTGTTTTATGACCTCTTTTTCGTTTCTCTTTTTTTTTCTTTTCTTTTTGAGGGGGGGGGGGGGGTACTAGAGAGTTAAACATTTGCCACACTATTTTAACGATCAATGCTCTCTTTTTAAGAACTCACTCCAACACTACTCTTCCTTTCACTTTTGATCCTAGCAAGAACTGCACACAATCCTCCTATGTAGAACCTCAATGGAACTCAAAAGCGAGAGCTCCGGGACACAAGGACGACACATGTATAGATATGAAGAAAGGATGGGGGGTCGTTCTATTAACACCATTAAGCTCATAAGCAAAATGCTCCTAAAATAAGAACGACCCCCAAAGTCACAAGGCTCAAAGGGGTTGACTAGTGGATAAATCATTTCGGGACAAGCAACATGGCTACCTAGTCCTATGCCTCCATCATACTCAATAGTGACAACTGTGATGTTACTCGCCATGGTAAGAGGGATCTAAGCACACAAGAAGAAAATGGTCGGCTCAAAGCTCACATGGCTACCTAGTCACCCAACCATCTATTCCAATTCATAAAGCAACATCCATGTAAATTGTAATCAACAAGTAATCGAGTCAAAACATCCATTCATTTTTGCACACATGAGAACTAAACCTTTGCACTATCCTAATGCACCTCTCAATCATCATCATAGGACATACTCGTTCACATGCAACAATTCAAGGTCAATGCCAATAACCACAAGATTCTCATACAAAGCGTAGGAGATTTGGAACTTCAAGGAAAAGACAAAAACACACACATACAAAAACAATACGACTCGCTCAAGATGAGGTTATTACACAACACAATACGATAGTAGTAGTAGTTCATAGTCACATACACATAACGAAAGAAAGATAAAACAAAAGAGTTCAGAGTTCCAAGTGGAGTAGTGGGGCGAAAGGAATTGGCTCTGCCACATATTCCCTCGTTGTCTACCTCACTAGGTCGAAGGCCATGTCTCATCATTGAGAATGAGACTCTGGCGTCTAGCCATCTGCTCGAGGTGGTTCATCTGCAGGTCGAGGCGGAAAGTCACTCCCCTAAACTAGGTCTCGAGGTGACCCATTCTCTGGACGAGGGGATCACCCGCTGGTCTGGGTACTGAAGCTACTCCTGGTGGTGGTATGGGGCGCTGGAGCGCGAAACGCCGACGGCGGCCGGATGCTCGAGCAGGTGGCTGCTTTGAATGTGGCCTGATAGTGAAAATCGGTGGTGTACTGTTGCTCCATCATCGTCATATGAGATGGGTCGAGCCCTATGGCCTGGGCGAAGGCATCATAGATCAACACTCGGGGCTGACCTCCCAGCATAAACTCCACGTACGGGCGGCTCCTCTTGCCGCTCGGGACCACATGGGTGAACGTGGAGTAGAACTCCACCCACAAATCCTGGTAGATATGCTCATCCACACTTATTTCCACTATGGATTTCAAACATTTAAGCTCAAACTACCGTGGCATGGTTGTGGGTTTTTCAAAATTCATCAACAAAAAGGATTCGAGCTCCAACCCATGCCACGGTGGTTACCAACCACCATTCAAACATAACCACACATTTCCATTCAACAATTCGCACTTGGTGGGCAAAATCAACAAATAAAAGCAATTCGAATCACCAAATGCCCACCAAGGCTCAACTAAGCTCATGCAACAATATTTCAACATTCAATCAACATAATTCACCTAATTCCTCGCGCTAATTCTAGGTTTAACATTCAATGCACTACAAAATCATCCTCACTTCATTACCTAAACCTGATTCTGATGAGGTCGTCAAAACCAAGTCCATTTCGTCACAAGAAGGGCCAATTACACGTCTACAAGCAAAGAGGTTAAGGGAGGAGTTTGCTACCTATTTGGATCGTCACTTTGCTCAAATGGACGTGGATCATCAGTATGGGAAGGCCATTACATTGCTACAACTCGTGGGAAGAATGGGCTTGGAAGGAGAAGAGGATTTGGCTAAGGAAGAGGAGGGGAGTCTCAAGTGTGAAAAGGATCAAGGTGGGAAATGAATCAAAGGTGGGAACACAAGGGAAGGGCTGGCGGATTGCAAGGCTAGAATCTAGGGAGTTGATGACCAAGTCTTTTCCTTGTCTTTTAAGGATTGTGTTTCCTTTTACTTGCCTAATAAGGATTGTGTTTTTCCTTTTACTTGTAGGATTTGTTTTTCACTTTAAGATTTGGATTTGTGTTAGCTAGTCTATATATAAGAGGTCGAGTTCCTCATTGTAACTCATTCCATTATCAATCAACTTTCAAGTTTCAAGTTCATACGAACCGGTTTTTTTGTGCAAGCTTCTGTCGAGAGTGATCCAGGAGTTTCACGTGTCTCTTATCAACTAGAGAACGCGTCTAGTTGTGGCGAGCTTCTGCCCAATAGCGATTGGCCTTATTCACGAGTGGGTGATTGTTTGATTGGTTTCATATACCAATTGGCCTTTCAAACGAGTTGGAATCTGTTTGATCGTGTTCCATCTTTATCTTTTGTTTTCGAGTTGGAGAAAATCAAGAAAACCCCTAAAAGGGAGGAAGGCTGCGTACTTTGGTCACATCAGGTGGTATCAAGAGCCCGGTTGAAACGCATCGGAGAAGAAGAAGGTTTTTTGGCAATCTTGTCGTGTTCTTGAAGGTTCTTGAAAGTTTTGACGTGATCGCGAAGGATCTTGAAGGAGTCTTTACGTTCTTGAAGGTTTTTGCGAGAAAATCTGGACTAATTCTTGGAGGATTCTTGCGAGCTATCTTGGAGGAGTAATTAGTGCCGCGAATATGGGAGACGAGATCAAGTAATTGACTGATCAAATCCAAACATTACTTCAAGCACATACCATCAGCCAGATGGAGATTCAAGCGGCGCTACAAGCTCAAAACGAGAATGGAAGCTTGGGAAACACATATGCAAGCACCACCAAACCCTAACCCTAATGTTGCTGCTGAAAGGGCTAGGAGGGAAGAAGAAGAGCGTGGAGATTCAAGGGGGGTATAGCGACCCTTGTTCGAACATGCTAGGCGACATCGACCAATGGGTGGACTACATGCAAGACGAGGCCAACCTCGTGATGAAGAGGTCGAATATGAGGACGAGGGTTACCCTTGAGACGAAGATGATGATTTGAGGAATATTAAGGTCAACATACCATCGTTCAAAGGGTCTACTAATCCCAAGGCTCACCTAGATTGGGAGCGAAAGATGGAATTGATCTTTGACTACAACAACTATTTCGAGAGGAAGAAAGTACAAGTGGCAGCACTCGAGTTTACGGATTATGCCATTGTGTGGTGGGATCAAGTAAGTATGAGGAGGAGGAAGAATAGGCAGCCGCCTATTGAGACCTGGGCAGAGATGAGAACCGTTATGCGTGATTGATTTGTGCCTAGTTCTCATCGTAGAGAGATGCATCAAGCCCTACAACTTCTGCGCCAAGGTACCAAGAGTGTAGAGGATTATTACCGCAAGATGGAGATGCTGATGATTCGAGCGGATTTGGAGGAAGATCGTGATGCTACCATTGCACGATTCTTATATGGTCTTAATCGAGAAATTTGGAACTTCATCCCTATGCTGATCTATACGATTTGGCTGCAATAGCAGCCAAAGTGGAGAAACAACAAAGTAGTAACATTGGGAGGAGATTCACGCCACCACAAGCAACACCAAGGCCAGGAACGCCTTCAACTTCAAACCCTAGGCCAGCCATAGCAAAGCCAGAAGCATTAAAACATGCAGCCAAGGTTGAAGCACCAAGAGACAAGCCCGTAGGCTCAAGTGGAGGCATTCAATGCTTCAAATGTCATGGAAGAGGGCATATGGCCAACCGATGCCCTAATCGAAGAGCTCTAGTCCTACTAGAGAATGGTGAATATGTTTCGGATTCCGAAGAAGAGGAGCACGCGAGGGAGCTATCTGAATATGAATTTGACGAATCAATCGAAATGGATCCCCCTCTTGGAAGTTTGCTTGTCACGAGAAGAATGCTAAGCGTGCAACCCAAGGAAGACCTCAAGCAAAGGGAAAACCTATTTCATACGAGATTTGTAGTGGATGGGAAGCTGCTCTCCGTGGTGATTGATGGCGGAAGTTGCACTAACGCTATTAGTACCATAGCGGTTAGCAAACTGGGATTGAGAACAATTAAGCATCCCAAACCCTACAAGGTTCAATGGCTCAACGAGGATGGTTCAATTAACGTGTCGAGGCAAACTCTTCTGAAATTCGCCATTGGAGGATAGAAGGACGAAGTTTTGTGCGACATAGTACCTATGCAAGCTACACACGTCCTACTTGGAAGGCCATGGCAGTTCGATTGAAGTGCACAACATGATGGAGTCTCCAACAAGTATCAAGTGTTACATAACGGAAAGAAAATCGTGTTAAAGCCCTTGACTCCCAAGGAAGTATATGAAGATCAACGACAACTCCAAAGAAACCGGGAGAAAAAAGATATTGTCGTAGAACAGAAGTAAGGAGGAGAAGATTGCAAGTCAATGATGATAGCCTGAAGTGGGGACGTGAAGCAAGCTATGAATCATGGTGACTCCATGATCATGATCCTCTACAAGGAAGCCCTACTGAATCAAGAGCTTGTTCAAGATATACCACCTAGGGCACTAGTGGTATTAGAGGAATTTGAAGATGTCTTTCCCGAAGAAGCTCCCAAGGGTTTACCTCCAATTCGTGGGATTGAACATCAAATCGACTTCGTTCCTGAGGCTACTATTCCAAACAAGGCAGCCTATAGAACGAACCCAGAGAAAACGAAGGAATTACAAAGGCAGATTGAAGAGCTTATGGAGAAAGGACATGTTCGAGAGAGTATGAGTCCTTGTGCGGTTCCAGTCATTCTCATTCCAAAGAAAGATCATACGTGGAGAATGTGTGTTTATTGTTGAGCAGTCAACCAAATTACTATCAACTATCGTCATCCCATACCACGATTGGATGACATGCTCGATGAACTACATGGATCAAGCTTATTTTCAAAGATCGATTTGAGATCCGGCTACCACCAGATTCGAATGAAAGAAGGAGATGAATGGAAGACAGCGTTCAAGACGAAGCACGGATTATACGAGTGGATGGTGATGGCTTTCGGTCTTACAACTGCTCCAAGTACGTTCATGATGTTGATGAATCACGTGTTGAGAGCTTTTATTGGGAAGTTCGTAGTCGTCTAATTCGATGATATTCTGATCTATTCAAAGAGTATGGAGGAGCATCTTGATCATTTGCGAGAAGTGTTGAAGACTTTGAGGAAGGAGAAGCTATATGCCAATCTTAAGAAGTGCATGTTATGTACTTCGAATGTGGTATTTCTGGGATTCGTAGTAAGTGCGAATGGTGTTGAGGTTGATGAAGAGAAGGTGAAAGCGATTCAAGCATGACCAACCCCCACCAACGTGAATGAAGTGAGGATTTTTCATGGGCTGGCTGGATTTTATCGACGATTCGTCCCAAATTTCAGCATTATTTCCGCCCCATTGACTTCAATTATCAAGAAGAACGTGACGTTTCATTGGGGAGAAGATCAAGAGAAGGAATTCGAGCAACTCAAGTACAAGCTCACTCATGCTCCTGTTTTAATGCTACCCGATTTCAACAAGACTTTTGAAGTGGAGTGTGAAGCATCTGGAATGGGTAATGGGGCTGTATTGATGCAAGAGAAGAAGCCCATCGCTTACTTTAGCGAGAAATTGAGTGGAGCTACGATTAACTATCCTAACTAAGATAAGGAGCTCTATGCATTGGTTCGAGCCCTAGAGACATGGCATCATTATTTATGGCCCAAAGAGTTCTTGATCCATACTGACCATGAGTCTCTCAAGTACTTGAAGGCCCAACACAAGTTAAATAATAGGCATGCTCGTTGAGTGGAGTTTATTGATTCCTTTCCGTATGTGATCAAGTACAAACAAGGCAAGGAAAACGTGGTTGCTGATGCATTGTAGAGGAGGTACACGTTGATCACTACTATGGATGCTAAGTACCTTGGATTCGAGCAAATCAAGGTTTCTTATGAAGGGGATTTTGACTTTGGAGAGATTTACAAGGCTTTTGAGAAGCATGGAGAAGGAAAGTTCTACCGAAGTGATGGTTATCTCTTTCGTGGTAATCAATTATGCATACCTAGGACATCAATTCGAGAGCTATTGTTAAGGGAAGCTCATGGAGGAGGATTGATGGCTCACTTTGGTGTAGCCAAAACACTAAGCTGTTTGCAAGAGCACTTCTATTGGCCTCACATGAAAGGAGACATGGAAAACTTATGCGCACGATGTGTGGAGTGCCAACATGCTAAATCGAAGATGCAACCATCTGGGTTGTACACACCAGTACCTATTCCTTATGCACCATGGGTCGACATTTCAATGGATTTTGTGCTAGGACTGCCGAGGACAACGATGGGCAGGGATTCAACTCTCGTCGTGGTGGATCGTTTCTCGAAGATGGCACATTTCATTCCATGCCATAAGACGGATGATGCAAACAACATGACTGATTTGTTCTTCAAGGAGATCGTGAGGTTACATGGAATGCCACGTACCATTGTGTCTGATCGAGATGCAAAGTTTCTAAGCTACTTTTGGAAGACATTGTGGAGTAAACTCGGCACAAAGCTTCTGTTTTCAACGACTTGTCATCTTCAAACAGATGGACAAACTGAATGGTCAATCGTACTCTATCCCAAATGCTACGAGCCGTGATCAAGAGCAACATCAAAACTTGGGAAGACTGTCTACCACATGTCGAGTTTGCCTACAATCGAGCTGTGCATTCAACCACAAAGTATTCACCTTTCGAGCTCGTGTATGGGTTCAATCCACTTACACCATTGGATTTGACACCTCTGCCCTTGAAGGAACAAGTTAACATGGATGGAGCATAGAAGGCTGAATTTTTGAAAAATCTCCACGAGAAGGCAAGATTGAACATCGAGAGGAGGACGAAGCAAATCATGAAGAACGTCAATCGCAATAGGAAGCCTCGATCATTTGAAGCTGGAGATTCCGTGTGGGTGCACATGAGAAAGTAAAGGTTTCCTCATCAAAGGATATCCAAGCTGTTACCATGAAGTGAAGGTCCCTTCCAAGTTATTACGAAGTTTGGAAGCAATGCCTGCAAAATCGATTAGCTAGGAGAGTATGGGATAAGTGCAACCTTCAACGTTTCTGACCTTGCACCATATTTGGAGGACAATTCGGATTTGAGGTCAAATCCTTTTCAAGTGGGAGGGACTGATGAGGTCATCAAAACCAAGTCCATTTCATCACAAGAAGGGCCAATTACACGTCTACAAGCAAAGAGGTCAAGGGAGGAGTTTGCTACCTATTTGGATCGTCACTTTGCTCAAATGGACGTGGATCATCATCATGGGAAGGCCATTAAATTGCTACAACTTGTGGGCCAGCATGAAGGAAGAGTGGGCTTGGAAGGAGAAGAGGATTTGGCTAAGGAAGAGGAGGGGAGTCTCAAGTGTGCAAAGGATCAAGGTGGGAACACAATGGAAGGGCTGGCGGATTGCAAGGCTAGAATCTAGGGAGTTGTTGACCAAGTCTTTTCCTTGTCGTTTAAGGATTGTGTTTTCCTTTTACTTGTCTTTTAAGGATTTTGTTTTTCCTTTTACTTGTAGGATTTTTTTTTCATTTTAAGCGTTGGATATGTGTTAGCTAATCTATAAATAATAGGCCGAGTTCCTCATTGTAACTCATTCAATTATCAAGCAACTTTCAAGTATCAAGTTCATACTAAGTGGTTCTTTGTGCAAGCTTCTGTCGAGAGTGATCCAGGAGTTTCACGTGTCTCTTATCAACTAGAGAACGCGTCTAGTTGTAGCGAGCTTCTACCTAATAGCGATTGGCCATATTCACGAGTGGTTGATTGTTTGATTGGTTTCATATACCAATTGGCCTTTCACATGAGTTGGAATCTGTTTGATCGTGTTCAATCTTTATCTTTTGTTTTCGAGTTGGAGAAAATCAAGAAAACCCATAAAAAGGAGGAAGGTTGCGTACTTTGGTCACATCAGATTCTCCCCAGTTAAACAAGGTAGAGCTGAAAAACCAACCTGGAGACTCAAGTAGGACGTAGGAGAAGTGAGGTGTGGACGAGGAAGGCGAAAAATATAAAAAATAGGTCGGAGAGTGGTCACCGGAGCTTCGTCAGAAGCCCGTCGGAGACTCGCCGCCGACGAACTTGTCGGAAAAAACTTGCCCCAAATCTCCCAAAATTACAGCTCATGCCGGTTTTGATGAGGGGAGTATGGGTATGCAATTGGTTTTGGGTTTTGCTTGCCGAAAATGGGTGAAAATTTGAAAAACCATTAGATTTTCGCAGTTTTCCAGCGACAATTCGAATTTTCCGGTGAGAATTGGGTCGTGAAGTGAAGAGTCATCATTCACGCCCCTTTTATAGGCAAAGCACGGCGTTCACAGACGCATTGGCTTGTTCACATGCAGAAGTGACTGGTTCACGGACGCGTTTTCTTGTTCACGGTCTTGTAAGATCGTGAGCCCTCAAGTCCGTCCGTGAATTCGAGTGAAAACAGGGTACTTCTAAGAAAATTTTGATTCAACCTATTCCATCGTTCCTCCTAACGATCACAACACAACCTTAAATCGGAAAACCACAAAACTTGGCACGGGGATACCACTTGACCACTTGAACTCTTCACTTGACACAAAAACGAAAATAAGGAAAAGAAAACAAACCTCCGTTGGGTTGCCTCCAAATAAGTGCTAAGTTATCATCATTAGCTTGACGGTTGAGGATCAATCACGTCATGGAATGTGATGCCACCGAGAGTGGATCCTTCACGCTCTCGGGGCGAGGATTGTAGCCTCCCATCTTATGCTCCATTAGGTGGCCCTCTTAGCCGGCCAACTTAGCTTGGCCCTCTCCTTCCTTCGGGCCAAAGCTTTTTTCATCTTTTGCCTCCAAGCATTCTTCTTCTTTTCCTTGGGCATAGTACCCTCCTTGACTTCCTACTCAACATCACCACAAGTGACACAAGTAATAGTGGGGTTCACCTTGAGAGGCTCTCCTCCACTCACATTCACATCATTCGAAACCAATTCCTTCACTTCCTCACTTCTAGCCTTAGGGTCAATTTCAATAGTGATTCTCTCCTCACCATCCCTCAGAATTAAGGTCCCCCCATTAACATCTATCAATGCCTTGGCGGTGGCGAGGAAGGGACGACCGAGTATGAGTGGCATATCCGAGTCCTCACTTATGTCGAGAATCACGAAATAAGTAGGATAGCAAAACTTGCCAACTTGCACCAACATGTCCTCCACAATGCCTCTTGGGCTAATGACCGAACGGTCGGCTAAAGTGATGCTAAACTTAGTGGTCTTAAGTTCACCTAGTTCTAACTTTTTGAAAAGCTTATAGGGCATCACATTAACACTAGCTCCTAGATCCGCCAAAGCATTTTCTATATGATGGTTACCAATACCAAGAGGGTTAGTAAAGCTAACTGGGTCAGAACGCATTTTGGCAAAGCGGTTGAGGAGGAAAGCGAACACTGCTCGCCAAGAGTCACGTTGGCGAGGCCTTCAAACTTTCGTTTCTTGGTGAGGAATCCTTTGAGGTACTTTGCATACCTCAAAAAATTGAGCCATGGCTTCAAGGAAAGGGATATTGAGGTGGAGGTTGCGGAGCATTTCCATAAAACCTCCACACTCGTTTTCCAACCTCTCCTTGTACATCATCGTGGGGAAAGAAAGGGGTGGCTCATACTCAACCACCGGAGGTGGTGTCGGCGATGCCTTGCCACTTTCTTCTCTCCCCTTGGGGGCTCTTCCACTCCATGCTTCGGGTTGGAATATTCCTTCTCACTCACTTCTTTAGCGGCAACTCCCGGAGTCAACTTTCCACTTCCAACTTGAATTGTATTCACCTCCGCATGATCCTTGGGGTTCGCCATGGTTTAGGAAGGTTGGGCTCCCTTTGGTCTCTCGGTGAGGATCCCCACAAGATTGCCGATTTGCACCTCCAAAACTTTGGAGGCTCGCTTGATGGCTTCGGAGTCCCGCCTCAACCGCGGTAACCTTGGTAGTCGCCACATCCATAAATTGCTCAATCTTATTTAAATTTTGAGCACTCATGCTCACAAAGGTGTTCACTAGGTCTTCAAGCTTGGATAGCTTATCGGGTTGTTGTTGTTGAAACCCTTGGCCACCTTATGCCTGGTATGGTTGTTGGAAGCTTGATCTTTGGACTTGAGGCCTTTGTTGGATGAAGGTTGGCTGAGGTTGATAATTGCCCGTGGGGCCTTGAAAACCCAGGGGTCTAGGATTAGTCGGTGATGACCAAGCAAAATTGGGGTGGTTCCTCCATCCGGGATTATAAGTATTGCTATACGGGTTATTAGCCCTAGCATTTGCCACAAAGTTGACTTGTTCCTCCAGAGTGGTTGCCTTCTTCATTGCTTGGAACTCCGCCATCTCATGGCTGGTACTCAAACACCAATCACAAGAAATTACCGGCCTCTTTTCATGCTTCTTATCTTCAAGAATTACCTCGATCAACTTGTCAAGCTTCGCTTCAAGTGGAGCGCTTGCTCCCACACTTCTCACTCCTCTATCATTACTTCTTCTTCCACTCCTCGTCAAACCCCAATCGTACCCCTCGAGGGCCATGTCCTCGAGCAATTGGTCACTTGCGGTGGAGTCATATTCATAAATTTCCCTTGATAAAGCGAGTCAATGAGAATCTTGTCCTCTTGGATTAGTCCATCGCAGAAAGTTTCAATCTGAAACTGCTCCTCGTACCCATGGTGAGGGCATTGAAGAAAGTAATCGAAGAATCACTCTAAAGCATCCTGCAAGGTCTCGTCTTCTTCTTGCTTGAAATGGGTGATCTACTTCCTCCACTCGGTCGTCTTCGAAGGCGGGCAGTAGCGGTTCATGAATTTGTTGAGAAGATCGTCCCATGAGGTGATTGAACGAGGCGGGCGGTTTTTTAGCCACCAGATTGCTTTCCCCGCAAGTGAATAGGGGAAAAGCCTTAGTTGCAAAGCTTCAGCCGACATGCCATTGATTTTCAAATTCCCTGCGAGCTCCAGGAATCTCTGCACATGCTCTCTTGGTGACTCGCTCGAAGACCGTGGAACAAAGCATTGTTCTGTATCATGGTCACTAGAGCCGGCTTGATCTCGAAATTGTTGGCCTCCACGTGAGGGTATATGATTGGCCATTGAATGCTGGCCGACCGTGCGCCATATAGTATCCCATTGTCCTCAGGACTTCCTCTTCCGTCGCCGCATCATTTAGGTTACGAGCTTGGGCGGCTCCTGATTCTCTTTGGTTCCCCTCCATTCCTACTCCAATGTCGGGTTCACCTTCCACTTCTTCAGCATCTACTCCACCAGCACCAGGACCAAATTGTTGTCCCCTTTATTCACTTCTCCTCTTGCCTCCGCTAACTCCTTCTCCCGTGCTAGGATTCGGAGAGTTTGGTTTATGTCCTCGTCACGTGGAATCAAAGGTGCCGGGTTGCTCCGGGTCATGCACCTCCCTACACACACTTATAAAAAAAGACCAAGTCTAGCACAAGCAAATCATACACACTTTCAAAACTGGAAATTAAAAGCTAGATTAACACCAAAAAACTTTTTCAAGATAATAGACTGCTATCATCGGCAACGGGGCCAAAAACTTGACTCGTCCCAAATATCACAATTAATTCTCGCCTAAGGTCCAAGTATAAACCTTAGTAGGGTGCAATACAGGGCAAGTATGTGTAAATATCAACTCGGGCCGGTCCGGGTACCCCTACTTCAATTGTTTGAAACATTATCTAGCGAATCGGTTTTAGTTGAAAAGTTTGCTAATTAAAGTAAAGCAAGGCAAAAGTAAATGGTTTTGAAAGCTCTATGTGAGAAGGATTGCTCGGGTGTCGGTTCTCCCTAACTACTACTATGGCACGAGGAATTGAATTAATTTTACGGGCAATGTGACCGCGAACCACTAGGAAACGCAACTATGGTCATAGACCACACTCTTGTTTGCCAAACCAAGGCATACATTATAGGCTACTCAAGTAGCCCTCTTGGTTAAGGCAATCGATGGTTGACTTACTCTCTCACTCAACCCAATGGTTGGTCGGCTTAATCGTGCTTAACCAAATTGCATAATTCAACATAGAGGTTTGCCCTACATTAACCTAGATAGGTGGCTTAAAAAGCCCAAGGAATCCCAACTCAATTGAGCCTCCCTCAAAAGGGGGTTTTCCCTGTAATCTAGGTTATAATGGCCAATTGAATTGCTAAGCACAAACATGCACAATCAACATGAAAATACCTCAATCATTTAATTAAACAACACCCATAAACAATCATTCAATTCACACAATAACTACATGGCAAATAGTTAGGGTTTCACAACACCCAAGTGAAAAAGGAAACTACTCCATAGCAAGGGGAAGAACACAAGAGGAAGAGGTAGAAACCATCATGGTGATGCCTCCAATCTCCTTTGAGCTAGTGTTGATCTTCTCTTGGGGAGAATCTTCCCAATCCACCACTTGGGGCAAACCCTAGCCTTCTTTCTTCCTTGGTTCTTTCTTTCTCTCTCTAAAATCTGAAGAAGAAGAAGATACTTTCTCACTCTTGGGCTCCCATCTCTCTTCCTTTCAGATCACATTATATACCAGGATCAGGCTCAGTTCACGACCGTGAACTCTTCAACGCGTCCATCAACACAGAACGTAATGTCTAAACGCACCGCTTCGCCATCAGGAGTTCACGGTTTGGCCTCAAACTTCACGGTCTTGTTGACTGTGAACTGCAATGCTAACCCGTGAACTCCGCCTGGATCACCCTCTTTGCCCGGTCTTCGCCTCTTTTTGTCCAACTTTCGACTACGGGGCTGGTTTCACCTGTTGTATCCTGAAACACACTAAAACGCACAAAACCTAACGTAAAATGACCCTTTTAGGAGTCCAAATGCTACAAACGCCCAAGGAAAACAGGGATAAAATGTTTGCAATTAGGCCCGAATCAACGTCTTTTTCAGCAAATTGGTAAGCACCACCACTGGATGAGCCTGGAAGTACGACCTCAACTTCTCAGCCGAAACAATGACAACCAATGCTGCATTTTTTATGGGCGTATACCTCGATTCCGGGCTAGTCATCACCTTGCTCACATAATAGACTAGTCTTTCTTCTCCCAGCTCATCTTCCTTCGATACAAGCACACCGCTCACCGTCACTCGCAAGACCGTAATGTATAGGTAAAGCGCCTCGCCAACCTTGGGAGCCCTCATTACCGTGGTCTCCGTCAGCAGGTTCTTCAATTGTTCGAACGCGACGTCACACTCCTCCGTCCACTTGAATCGCGAGGCCTTTTTCAGCACGCAAAAGAAAGGCGCCTCACGGCCTGCTGCTCTTAGAATGAAACACCCCAATGACACTAGGCATCCATTTATGCTTTGGACCTCTTTTGGCGACCGTGGAGGATTGAGTCTTGTGATGGCCGCCACCTGCTTCAGGTTAGCCTCAATCCCTCTTTTCGTGATCATAAACCCCAAAAATTTTCCGGCCTCCGTACCAAACACGCACTTCAAAGGGTTAAGGCACAAGTTATTGAGGCGCATGGACTGAAGGTCTCCCGCAAGTCTGTCAGGTGTTCACCTCGTTCCCGGCTTTTGACCACCATATCATCCACTTACGCCTCTATATTCTGACCAATCTACTTCTTGAACACCTCGTTTACCATCCTTTAATACATTTCCCTCACATTTTTAGCCCAAAGAACATGACCTTGTAGCGGTAGTTTCCGAATGGGGTCATGAAAGCCGTCTTGTCCCTGTCCTCCTTGCACATCGGTATCTGGTGGTAGCCCGAAAACATGTCGAGAAAACCAAGAGCTTGGTAGTAAGCTGTCGCGTCCACCAACGAATCAATTCTTGACATGGGGTAGGCGTCGGTCGGACACACCCGATTCATACTTGGGTACTAGGACCACATTGGAGAGCCACGTCGTGTACTTTGCTTCTTCCATGAACCCCGCTTCTAGTAGCTTGGTGATCTCTTTCCTCAGTGCTTCCTCATTATCGGCGCTCAGGAGCCTCCGCTTTTGTTGCACAGGGTGCTCGCCTCCAGCTATTCCCAAGCGATGCTCCGCGACTCCAAGCTTAACCCCCGACATTTCTTTGGCGCTTGGTAGGTCTTTTGGGCGCACGTCCACGTTGTACATTTTGTGTCTTTTCGCGAGACGTGACTTCTGTAATCCTTCTCCCCGGGAAAAGCCTACCCCTCCAGAAGTGATAAACTTGAACACCTGGTGACAGGAGGAGGCCACCCCATTAAAAAGCGCTAACAGCGGTCGCCCTAGAATCACATTGTACGGCGAGGGGCAGTCCACAAAGCCGAATTTGACCATGCATGTCACTCTATGCTCCTCATCGCCTAGAGTATCAACTAACATTTGCTTCACCTCACACCCAGCCATTATACCCCGAACCTCGAGCGCCTCTACAGATGGTATCCAGCATGCTTCCTCTGACACTCCATTGAAGTGGATGTGGATGGCTGCCCGAGCGCTTGTCGTGGCTGATTTCAGGCGCCTTCCTTCCTCCAGCTTTTGCCTCAAGTCGACTAATCTGGTGATGGCTTCTATGGTTAGTTTGACACACCCTTTGTCGGAATCTTGGTCATAGTAGAAGGAGTGAGGTGGGGGCGCCTCCCGAATTTCCTCCCGCGGGTAAGGTTCCTTATCCTCTTTGGCCACCGGACTTGCCCTGCACTCGAGCGGCATGAAGGGGCATTGCGCCTTGTCCTCTCCTTTCTTCAAAAACTCTCCCAGCATCCACTGGTCCACCAAGCCCTGCACCTCTTATTTGAGTTGATAACAATCCGTTGTGTGGTGTCCGTGCTCGCGATGGAAGTGGCAATACATGTCCATGTTTTGCTCATTAGGACGCCCCCTTATGTGGCCAGGCCAGCGCAAGTGGTACCCCTTGTCCTTCGCGTACAACAAGACATTCTTCAGTGAGTCGTTAAGCTTAGTGAAGTTTTCCCCTCCTTTTACCGTCGGGCATGGTGCTTCGGCTAGCCATGTGGGAGGTGAGTTGTACACCGGGTTCTACAATAAAGTAGGTCCTCGAGGCGCCTTGAACCCATCACCTTCCTCTTGTCTTTTCTTTCGCATGTCCATCCTTCTTGAAGCAAAGAAACGGTTTCTTCAAGCATTATGACCTTCTACACCCTCCGATCCAGGTCCTCAGTGGTGGTGATCCCTTTTGGATAGTGCCCTACACAATTCTTTGCTTGTTGTGCATTCTTTCAGGCAACACCCTAGGACAGGGGGTTTAAAGTCCTTGACCACCATTTCTACTGACATCCATCGCTCATAAAGGTCACGAAGCACCTCTCCTTCTCGCTGTCGAACTTTGAACAAGGCGCTTATGGTGAGGCTCCGGCGCTTTCGGCTAGCAAATTTCGATAGGAACATGGCTGCAAACTGCTCGAATCCGTCAATTCTCCCTTCGTCAATTTGATGATACTAGTCAAGGACTACTCCCGTGAAGGTGGAAGGAAATGCTCTACATAGCGTGGTGTCAGATCTGTTGTACAATTGTGTCTTCGTAAAATAGTTGTTCAGGTGGTCCTCCGGGTCATTCGTTTCGTCATAGCTTAGCAACGCAGGGATGACAAACTGGGCTTGTTCGGCCAAGATGCTTCGCTCAAGAGGCTGCCTTATGCCCCAATGTCTCCCCGCGCGCTTGTGCACCAATTCATTGTGCTCGTCGAAATACGGCGCGAGGTGCCTGGTTAGGTGGCCCAAATCCTCTATGCGCCTGACGATGCTAGATATCCCCTCTTCTTCTTCTTCCCTGTCCTTCAGCTTGCAGCCTGACATAGGCGCCGCGACTGCTCCCCTTTTAAGCGTCTCGACCTCCTTCTTCAGGATTTTGAGTGCCTAGTCTTGACCCTCAATGATTCGAATCAGGTCTTCCTTGGTCAAGGAGGTGCCCTCAGATTGAGCCGTTCCCTTCGACTCCGTGTTCTCCTCTCATGCGTCGACAGATTGAGGCGACGCATCTTTCCAAACCGCCGCTTGCGGCTACGGTTCCTTCATGGCTGCTTCGCGCGTTACACGCTCCCTTTCTTACTTCGTTCCGCGTACTGCCTCCATGTGTCTACTTCACTCGCTTGGTTATATTCCCCTACTTCGCGCGCCAAATGTTTGAGACAAGTACCCCTTTCTTTCTCCGCGAGCGCCTCCGCTGGACCACTTCCAAACTTCATGGTGCGTCGTTCCCTACACACGAGGCGCACCATGGACCTTGTTGGTCCGTTAGCACTCCAACGATCAAGTCAGCACCCAGACTTCAGAGAGAGAAGTGAAGCTAGGTTTTAGTGAGAGAGTCTAACCTGAGTAAATGAGGTTCGCCTACTATTCTATTTATACCAGAGCCTTGCCGACCATTGCCCCCCAAATCCGCCCCAGGTCATCACGTAATTAATGTGATGTACTATTTCTCACCATGCGCCTCGACCACCTGACACCCATTTCAGAGGTCTGAGGCGCATGACCTCGCAAGTTACGCCCTCCGTACGGTTTCGGTCATTATGCTCTGATTCTGGCCTACTTGCAAACATTTTATCCCCGTTTCCCTTGGGAGTTTGTAGCATTTGGACTCCCAAAAGGGTGGTTTTACGCTAGGTTTTGTGCGTTTTAGTAAGTTTCATGATCCAACAGGTGAAACCAGCCCCTGATTCGAAAGTTGGACAAAAAGAGGCAAAGACAGGGCAAAGAGGGTGATCCAAGGGCATTTCACGGTCTATCATGGGAGTTCACGGTCCACTATGGCGGCGAACTGAAGCCCAAAACCGTGAACCGCGATGCGTCCAGGGAGAATTCTGCAGTTACTACCGCGGGACGAGTTCACGATCAACAAGATCGTGAAGATTGAGGCCAAACTGTGAACTCCTAATGGCGAAGCGGTGTGTTTCGACATCGCGCATGTGTTCACGGACGCGTTGAAGAGCTCACGGCCGTGAATTGAGCCCGATTCTGGTATATAATGTGAGCTGAAAGGAAGAGAGAAGGGGAGAGCCCAAAGGGTGAGAAAGTGTCTTCAGATTTTAGAGAGAGAAAGGACGAACCAAGGAAGAAAGAAGGCTAGGTTTTGCTCTAAGTGGTGGATTGGGAAGATTCTCCCCAAGAGACGATCAACACAAGCTCAAAGGATATTGGAGTTATCACCATGATGGTTTCTACCTCTTCTTCTTGTGTTCTTCCCCTTCCTAACATGGAGTAGTACTCTTTTTCACTTGGGTGTTGTGAACCCCCAACTATTTGCCATGTAGCTGTAGGGTGAATTGAATGATTGTTTATGGGTGTTGTTTAATTCAATGATTGAGGTATTTTTTATGTTGATTGTGCATGTTTGTGCTTAGAAATCCAATTGGCCATTCTAACCTAGATGAAAAGAAAAATCCCCTTTCAAGGGAGGCTCAATTGAGTTGGGATTTCTAGGGCTTTTTAAGCCACCTATCTAGGTTAATGTAGGGCAAACCTCTATGTTGAATTAATCAATTTGATTAAGCGCGATTAAGCCGACCAACCATCGGGTTGAGTGAGAGAGTAAGTCAACCATCGATTGCCTTAACCAAGAGGGCTACTTCACTAGCCTATAATGTATCCCTTTTGTTGTCCCTAAACCTCCAATTTTTTGTAGTGTTGCCTCGTCCAGTGGTGACGAGAATGAAGAGGGGACAGGGGATGATGGTGACACAAGGGCTGGTCGTGCAAGGGAAGGATGGTGGCCACTGCTGTGTTCCATTGTTGGCTGTTGCGTGCATCGCACGGAGGAATTGATGCCAGAGCTTGGGAAAGAATAATTATGCTGCTCTGTTGCTGGTCTCGTTGAATAAAAAGAAGGAATGGGAAGTGATACGCTGGGGGAATTATGGGGTTTATGTTGGGTTGGGTTAATTGTTTGGCCGTTCAAGAAAGAGAGAGAATGAATGGGGAAGCTATTTAAATAATTGTGAGATGTTTCAACTTTCAAGCGGTTTAAATAATAGCAGGAGTAACCAAAGGTAAGATAGCCTAACGGTAAAGCTGCCGCGACAATGAAGATTTGGGAGTTGCAGATCCCAGGTTCTAACTCAAGCGAGGCCAGTTGGTGTTCCCAGAGGTACAAGGCTGTCGGGGCGAAGAACCGTTGGCATAGGATTTGATTGCAGGTGGCCCACCAAGTTTAGTAGGACCCGCTATCACAAAGTGGCACGTGGGGCTGAGGTTCCTGGGTAATAAATAAAAAATAGCAGTAGTCTTTTTAGAGTGGAAACAATGGAACACATTTGACCATTTTTAGTGGAGTCTTTGTTGACTGGGCCAGGCCCAATGCCGACCCAAATCGCAGGCAAAGCCAGGAAAACACAGAAATGATAGGGCTGCGGTAAAATTGTCAAAACGCACAACATGATTAAGTTGGCGGGTAGAATGTCCATAATACCCTTCCGGGAAACACTCTCAGGCCAGCAAATTCAAAATCGTGAAAATTGGATACATGAATCTCCATTATATATTGTGTAGATTATTATTATTTCTAATCTATAGTCGCAATCCTTTGTACGTAACTGTTTGGTCGAACCTAGACCCAAAAATTTCGTCCCCGAAATTTGCTCGAACTCGTTCTTCCATTAACATTGTTCTTGTACTTCCTTGCCCGTATAGTTTACTACACTTCTTATATTTCCCCTTGACCACACATGTATCCCCACCTATCTTATAACATCGTGTAGCTTTGAGTAACTCATTGTCATTTTAATTCCGCGACTTGGATTGGGATTTTAAGGGATAAAATTATGATGTGACTCGCTGATTTGGATCCTATTGTACACATTTTCCCCTCATTTCTTGATAGTTTGACATTGCATATCATCGTTCCTCGACATATTTCACGCTAGGTTGTGCTTGTGTTTGATACATTTCAGGTCCTAGCATGTGTGAAAGGGTCGAGGACGAGTTACCCTGACAATTGCCCCGTGATAGTGAAGCCCAGGCGTCCAGGAACCAGCCGCAGTTCACGGTCAGAGTTGCGAGTTCACGGTCGGAGTTGCGAGTTCAGAGTTGCGACGTCATGGTTCTTTCTTCCCCTTTTGCTGTTTTCTCTTGTCTAGCTATGGAATAGCCTACCTACTCACTTGGGTATTGTGAATCCTAGTCTCTCTATGTGTTAGGATGTAAGAACATGAACCTATTGTATTGATTGAGTGTTTTATATGATATTTGAGGTATTATTCATGAATGATTGAGTGTGCTAGCTTTAACTCAATATGGGTAAAATTGACCTAGAGGGTGGAAATGCCCTTCTGGTACAATAGGAATCTAGACTTCTTAGCCACTTGGGTAACCTCCTTTAGGTCGATTTAAGAACAAAATCTCAAGTATTGGAGTAGGGTCGTGATTCAACCGAGATTGGTCTCTCCGCCGACCGGATCAAGTTCCGAGGGTTTGGGAGTTACCTTTCTAACTTGTTGCAACAATTCTCAATTAGCTAACTAAGAGAGTTAGGGATCTACCTAGGTTGATCGGTGAAAAGGGCTAGGTTCCCTAGCTATGAATCACAATCCTTAACCTAACGGCTAAGAGAGCTAGTTCTCCTAGCTTATATTTGTTGATCTTCCTTCATTGATCGACTAAGGAAGTTTTTCCCTAGCTAGTTGCACCCACCTCGCAGTGTATGAACACGTCCTTCACACTAGAGCTTTGTTTGCGCTTCTTAGTATGAGACTAGGGGGAGCCCTACACTCCATCTTTGCGAATTCAATGAACCTTTCTTACCTACTGCCTTTCGACGTCTTTGATACTTAACATCTTCCTGAACCTTATTCTGATTAGCTTGAATCCCCGTAGGATATGATTTTCCTTGAACATCCTCTTCTCACTCATGAAAGGATTTTCACTAAATGATCCTCTTAGGATTCTTCTCTTTCCTCCTCCCCGAGACGTAACATTGTCACGCGGGCCTAATAGAGTTATTTTCCTAATCATGATTAGAGTATACTGGAGATTCTAAAAATTCTCCAAAGAGCCCTTTGAATCGATGGGTTAAACCTTTAACCTGACACCCTTTTCCCTTTCCTTTAAAAATAGAAAACATTTGAAAACCCAGACCGTCACTCTAGTATTCTTTGGGGACCAAGGAACAGAGGAATGCCGACTCTGATACCTTAATAAAACGTCCCAATACTTTTACCTAACCGAAATACTCATGGCTCCGGAATCGATTAAAAACAACCTAAAAAATTCCATCAAAACGAATACAAATGAACCCTTTTCAAGTGAAATGCCCTAAACAAATTGGGCGACCTCTATCCATACGCAATAAAACTTAACCTCAGAACCTTCAGTTTATACTCATAATCATGAACATAAATAATTAAGGGGTCGTTTGGATGGAGCAATTTGGCCCAATTGACTCAAAATGAGACAATTGTGCCAAATTGCACCATCTGGCAAGAAAAAATCAGAATGAGGCAATTTGGGCTGGGGGAATTACAATTGGTGAGTTAGGGGTCGATTAGAATTACGTGGAGTGTGGGTAGGAAATCTACATTGACGTGTTTTTGGTGGGCCGCTTCCAATTGCAACTTTTTATTTTTTCATCCTCTCTCTTCTTCTTTCCCTGTCGACTATCCTTTTCCCTCATCTCCTATTTCTTCTCTATAGCGGATAATCTACAGATCTGTTCTTATTTTTTTTTGGTATGATGATCTGTTCTTTCTTGTCAAGACTCACCTTTCAAGAATCCGGGCTAGCCGCCGGCGATCAGTCTTTCTTCACTCTTGTGACGAGGGAAGAGAGGTCCTGGGTTTGTTGTTCTCCCGCGACCAAGCTTCTCTTTCCTATAGAAAGAAGAAATCAATTTCATTGTATGTCCATTTAATTTGTTGCATTTTGGGATCTATGAGAAGGAGAGGAAGACATCAACTTTCAATCTTTTTTTTTTGAATGGTGCAAAGGCATCTTCTTCACCATCTCTCTCTGCAGTGAGACAAAGGCAGCTTCTTCTTCTTACCGGCGAGCCGAAGGCATTTTCTTCTCCCCCTTTTTTCAGTTTCGATTTTGTTTGTGGGTATTGGGAAATCCCACTTGTATGAAAGAAAAAAAACCCTTAAAGAAATTGATTGCATATGAGTGGATATGGTGGGATTTGTGTATAATTTTGTAAATGATAAAGATGAAGTCAACAGAAACTTACCCAGAAACAGAGAAAGAAAAATTTGCAAAAGAAAATGGTAAATTTGTATTCCCAAAATGGCTCACCCGAAATTCTCCATCCCAAACTATGCGTGTATCATCATCCATCAAAACTAGACTAATCTCCAAGAGGAGATGAAGAACCTCTTGATGACAACTATAGTCTCCACAGCTACAGAACTAGACTAATCTCCAAGATGAGATGAAGACCCTCCTTCTAGAGATTTATTAGAGTTGACTGCAAAAATAGATTGACCCTCAACATAACCCTTCTCTCCCACTTTCTCAATGTCAACTACACACTGGTTTACCAACGGATTCTCTCCAACCACAACCATTTGATTGGCTGGATGCCCCTAAGCATGACACTCAATTCCTTATCCTATCTTATGCCCAAATTCTGCAAACTGTTCGCATCTAACCGAAGCATAAAGATAGTCATACTCGCTTCACCTTCTGGCCTAATACGTAGCTCAGTTGGAAACGGGGAATCAATAGTCATATCAATGCATAATTTAGCAGTACCCATTTGAGCCCCCATCCAAGTTTCCTGGTCCATCCTTAATGGCATTCCCAGCAAACTAGCAACCCTAGTGAGACCTTCCACTACAAGGTTGTCAAACCGGTTTAAGTCATTGAGACGGTCAACCAAGGGGTTTGAGGTTCAATGGTCTGATCGAGGTCAGACCGGTTTGAGCCATTTTAGCCGTTTTCTAAATATACATACAAATAAGATAGTAATTAAAAATTTAAGGGGTGAAATGAAATTTATCTTACTTATTTCTATTAAAAACTCATTTCCACAAAATAAATCTTCTAACCTTCATGACCCACCCACCATCTCCCTTCCTTCGTTCATCTTCTTCTCTTCTCCCTCTTTAAGGGTCAGACCGGGGAGCTTTCTGTTAGCCGTTTTAAAGCCCAAATTAGGTTGGGCCGGATGCAACCGGGGGTTCGATAGGGGTTTAACAACCTTGTTCCACTATCATGAAATCCATAGACAGCTCCCAAATTGTAACAAAAATCGCCAACTAATTGCGACTCATCTGAACAGATTGAATCCCCGGAACTCACTTTCTAAGAAATAGTGAATTATTTTCACAATACCAAGACCCAAGACAATTCTCAAACGCTCAAACACTTTGCTCCGCACTCTCAAATTGAAACAAGAACAAGTTGGTACCAAAAACATACACGAGAAGAGAAGAGAACCCTATCTTCGCACCCCCGAAATCTCTGAGCTCAGCAACGGATCTTGGAAATCGAATGAGTCTCCGCAAGAGTTGAGTAATTGACTGGCTAAGGCGTTTAGCCAACGAAAGCGGGATGGGATTAGCACCGTGATAACTAGCAAAAAACGCTACTAAAAACAACCAAATCACTACGGATTATTATAAAATCAATACAACATCTAAGCTAAATCACTACTAACCCTTGGTTAGGACGGTGCTAACTCTTGTACAATTAGCACCGTAACTAACACCTTCATCGCATCGCACTGCCGGGATTAGGTGCTAACCCTTATAGGGGTTAGCACCGTGATAACTAGCAAAAAACGCTACTAAAAACAACGAAATCACTACGGATTATTATAAAATCAATACAACATCTAAGCTAAATCACTACTAACTCTTGGTTAGGACGGTGCTAACTCTTGTACAATTAGCACCGTAACTCCTCCCTACTGCCAGGAATAACCAATGCTCCCCCAACCAATGCAGTCAAAAGCGCGATTCTACCTAGAAGCGGAAAAGGGGTAAAATCGTAAAGCGTAGAATTAAAGCATAAAAACGCAATTTTTTGACGCATACTGTAAAAGAACTAAAAATATGTTAAGTACGACATATACTATGAAAAATATGAGTGCACAAATTTAGAGAAATTAATAAATACTTGCAATTCATGTCTAAAGTAGAGCAACTTATAGCCTCTTAATAATAAGTTCATAAACATAAATCTTATCAAGAAGCCTCCTTCCCCTCCATGCTAATAAATTTGAGAAGAGCCTAGACGGTGAATTAGATTACTTTATTGAAGTTCATGATGCATCAAAGTATCTGGTATGTATCTTTTAATCTTAAATGTATCATATTGTCTGTGATTTATTTTTAAAATATTCTTTTTATAATATTTCATGAAAAGAATACCCATTTAGTGAAGTAAAAGCGTAAAAACGTAAAGCGTTTTAGTGAACTAGAAGCGTAAAAGCGTAAGTTTTTAAGTTTTAATGCGCAATTTAGTCTGATTTTATACACTAAAGTTTTTACATAGAAACGAAAGCGTTTTGGTGACCTAGAAGCGTAAAACCGTAAGTTTTTAAGTTTTACATCGCGATTTTGACTACGTTGCCCCCAACCGTTTCCCATAACCAATTCTTAATTAGTTAAAATGGTAATTAAGAAAATAGAAACGCAGTCACTAACTAAACCCAGAAAAGTAATACTCGATCCCACCGAACTTTAACAAACAGCTAGCGGAGGCTCATTCGCTGACTCTCGAATTCACAATCGAAAGCTTTTCTGAAATCCCGTCAACTCAAGGACGGGAGGGGAGGGAGCAGGCCTGCGAGTGTGACTGACGAGCGACGGACGGTAGGAAGGGAAGCGCATTGGCAACGGTGGCCGCATTCGAAAGGCCGTCGGCGGCGATTTCACTTTCCTCCGGAATCACTCATTTGTTCCGCATTTTGACGCCGACCCATTTTATTCCCTTTCAATCTCACTCAAACCCTACCCACCATTTTCCTTTCCCTTTGTCTTCCACGTTTTAGGGTTCTCTCCTTTCCTTCTCACTTTCTCCTCACCAGTAGCTGCAGCAATGGCACATCTCCACCCCAAATCGGACATTTCCTTCGTCGAGATTTTCTTGTGCAGCGCGTTTGCTGCTTGTTTTGCCGAGGTAATGCGACTTGCTGTGTTTTGTCATTGCTTGATTCCACTCCTTTGCGGCTCTGCTTAATAGGTCGCCAATTTGGGAGCTTTATCGTCGAGCTTTTGTCAAGTGTGAATTTTACCAATCCGACTATTCTGACGTCTAATAGATACAACCGTCGCAGCTTTTGATCTCTACAGTCGTTTATTTGTTTATTTCAGTTCTGTACAATTCCATTAGATACTGCTAAAGTGAGGCTCCAGCTGCAGCGTCAGACTGCTCCTGCTGGGGATGGAGGAACAAGTGTACCTAAATACACAGGTCTGTTGGGCACCATGGTTACGATTGCACAGGAAGAAGGTTTATCAGCACTCTGGAAAGGGGTTACTGCCGGACTGCATCGGCAGTTTATCTATGGAGGCTTAAGGATTGGATTATATGGACCCGTATGTCCCTGAAGACCCAAATTTTCATTCAATATGGATACTTGCTGCTGTGCTACTAAATGTTGTTGGCTAGACATTGATTTTTCGTGTTCATTTGCGCATATGTGAGGAATTCAGGTGAAATTTTTTCTGACTGGCACTAGTGGAGTTATCCCCCTATACCAGAAAATACTTGCAGCTTTGATAACAGGGGCAGTAGCTATTATTGTAGCCAATCCCACAGATCTCGTGAAAGTCAGGCTTCAAGCTGAAGGGAAACTACCACCTGGTGTACCTAAGAGGTATGATGGAGCATTGGATGCTTATCGTACTATAGTGAAGCAGGTCAGCTTCTTTACAGCGATTTTTCTTTTGTCATCGATTATTTGGATCAGGAGAGTATTAGTTTACCACAGATGGTTTTTTATATACAGGAGGGACTAACTGCCCTGTGGACTGGACTGGGGCCGAACATAGCAAGAAATGCCATCATAAATGCTGCTGAGCTTGCCAGTTATGATGAAGTGAAGCAGGTCAGTGATTCAGGATTCTACCTTCGTAACCTGGACTGCTTGTTTGAATTTATGGTTATGGACATGGAGGCATACCGTATTAGAACAATGATTCCTTGATCTCTTTAATACTCATGCAGACAATTTTGCGAATTCCAGGGATCAGGGACGGTGTTCTTACTCATATTCTAGCTGGCCTAGGTGCTGGTTTCTTTGCTGTGAGCATAGGTTCACCCATTGATGTGGTATGTATCATTCGCCTTGTTTTGGCTCTAGGCATATCTATCTAACTATGAGTTTCTTAAATTCTAAGCTCTTTTTTCTTTTTCTTTGTTGTTTTTTGCTTGCTTTCTCCCGTTTTTTGTTGGTTCGGCTCGGATCTTTTGAACCATCCTTTCTCCTCTCTGCGATTTGTTCTTTATTTTTCTTCTTTATCAATAAAATCCATTCGCCTATATAAAAAAACGTCTAACATAGTCCAACCAACCTCTACTGACTACACTCCATTTTGGTTGAATAATACCCCTAAAGGAGAAGTAGAAGTAACTTTTATTTTCACAGTAACATTTTACTTCTGATACTTAAAGGTGAAGGATCACTTCTTAGTCTCATCATGGAACATGCGGTCCTCAGAAGTTCACTTGGGCTTTATAATTTTGGTGTCTCCATATGTGCCTTTATCATGATTAACATCACGATCAATGCCTGAGAGCTTACTGTGGCAGCAGAACACGTATTGGAATGGTCCAGCACTGCTGCTCAAAATAGAAACTTGTCTAGGAACTAGGGAGGAACGCCCATTGGAGAAAATATCAATTGGCAATACTGATCTCTTGAAGTTGTTTATTGAAACAAACAAACAGTGAAGCTGAAATTTTGGTTGCTTTCAGATCTGTTAAGTATGTTGTAACGCCTATAATTGTGTCAGGTGAAATCGAGAATGATGGGAGACTCTTCGTACAATAGTACTGTAGATTGTTTCATCAAGACCATTCAGAATGAGGTGATTGTTCCATATTGAATATCCCCAAGTGATTTTTGCTTTCAAATGTTATGATATGGATGTAGTCCTTTTGCTGCAGTTGAATGACTCACTGGAGTATTATTTATTTTGTTGCAGGGGATTTTTGCCTTGTACAAAGGGTTCTTTCCCAATTTTGGCCGGCTAGGATCTTGGAATGTTATAATGTTCTTGACGCTGGAGCAAGTAAGTTGGATTACAAGGGCAATGAACCAACCACACAATCTTCTCTATTTCAACCACTGAACTGCTTTGCTGCCATTTGCTTTCCATGTGGATTCAGGTGAAGAAAATATTCATCAGGGAAGTATATTACGATTGAGCATGACAAGGTGGTAAGTCTTTGGCAATTATGGAAGAAGTCGTTACTACTTCTTTGCCAGTAGATTAAAGGTTCAAATTATTGATATCAGCTCCTTTTGATGGGAGCGAAATAACACATCCTACAGGCGAGAGATGACACCGCTGTCGCTGCAGAGTAGGTGTTGTAGTACATTTGTTTACCTCTGTATCATTTAGGTATTGTGCTCTCATTTCTACCAAATTCAATCCGATTGTTCCATTCAGAATCTTGCATGTAAAACAAACCAGGACCCAGGTCCTATTTGGATATGGATACCCGAAAAACGACGTGGCAATTGTAGTCTTGATCATATCCTTCCACGCTACAATCAGCAACATCAAATGCAAACAATTAGCGCCTCATAACTTGCAGATATGGCACTCGGACCCAAGCTTATTATGTTCTGGGTACCAGATAAACCCTGGCCTTGACAATAGTCCCGTTCCCAAGCTTAATCCCTGGGTAAACTAGAACTCCAACAACCTGACCAGCTGGCACCCTTACACCGGAAAATCTGACCACATTTCCCACATACTGAGCAATGAGCATTAAACTGAGCTGCCCTGCTGGCCTCAAACTGATTCAAGCCCGGATCAAGGGAGCAGATGAAGCAACCAAATGACCTTGTCCAAAATCAACAACTCCCCGTAGAATTGGCTCCTCGGATAGTTCCCCGCTGCCGCTGCTCCAAATTGCCAAACAAGTATTCCACCATTTTCGGGTGCACTATCCAAGGTACTTTTTGGAGCAGAACTTCGCGAAATGGCAATTGGTCAGAATCTCCAGAAATTCTTATATTCATCTTCTCATTCCTTCGACTTTTCGCTCTCCAAAACCAGAAATTCTCCTCTCAAAATTAGCTCTCCTAAAATGGTGAAAGGGGTCTCTTATTTATAGGCAATAAAAGGATGGACAAGTTCGCGGCTGACTCGTCCCGAATATCACAACAAAATCTCACCTAAGACCTAAGTATAAACTTTAGCTGGGTGCAATATCTAGGCAAATATGTTTAAATATCAACTCGGGCTGGTCCATGTACCCCTACTTCAATTGTTTGAAACATTATCTAGCGGATTGGTTTTTGGTTAAAAACTATAAGGATTAAATTAAAACAAAGCAAAGGTAAATGGTTTGAAAGCTCTAAATGAGAAGGATCACTCGGGTGTCGCTTCCCCCTAACTACTACCATAGCTCGCGGACTCGAATGGGTCGTTATGGACAAGGCAATCGTGAACCGCTAGGAAGTGCAACTATGGCCGAAGACCACACTCTCAATTGCCAAACCAAGGGATACATTATAGGCTACAAGAGTGCTACTCTTGGTTAAGGCAATTGAGGGTTGACTTACCTTCTCCCTCAAACCGATGGTTGGACTGTTTAATCACGATTAACCTAGTCGTTTAAATCAAGATAGAGGTTTGCCTACATTAACCTAGGTAGATGGCTTGAAAAGCTCAAGGAATCCCAACTCAATTGAGCCTCTTTGGGAAGGAGGGTTTCCCCTCTAACCTTGGTTGAATGTCAAATTAGATTGCTAAGCACAAACATGCACAATCATCATGAAAAATACCTCAATCATTAAATTAAACAACAACCATAAGCAATCATTCAATTCACACAACAACTACATAACATATAGTTAGGGTTTCACAACACCCAAGTGAAAAAGGTAACTACTCCATATTCGAAATGGGAAGAACACAAAAGAAAGAAGTAAAAACCATGATGGTGATGCCTCCACTCTCCTTTGATCTTGTGTTGATCTTCTCTTGGGGAGATTCTTTCCAATTCACCACTTGGAGCAAACCCTAGCCTCCTTTCTACTTTGCTTCGTCCTTTCTCTCTCTAAAATATGAATAAGAAGATGCTTTCTCACAATTGGGCTCCCCTCTCTCTTCCTCTCAGCTCACGTTATATACTGGGATCAGGCTCAGTTCACGGCTGTGAACTCCTCAACGCGTCCGTGAACTCGAAGTGCTGTGTCGAAACGCACCGCTTCACTCACTTGAGTTCACGGTTTGCTCTCAAAGTTCACGGTCTTGGTAACCGTGAACTCACTCGGCGTCAGTAACCTCTGAAACTTCTGTTAGAAACCGACGGGTTGGGTCGGTTTGGTGAGGGGTGGCAATTTTGTTATTTTAATTATTCCAGATTAGTATTTAAGAGGAAAGAACATTATTTTTCAGATTAGTGAATAATCAATATTTCAACCTAAATCCCTAAATTCCCAACTCTCTCTATCTCTTGTTCTTCCCCAACCCCTCTCAAATTCCTAATTTCTTCTCTTCTCAATCCTAATTCCCTTGTGGAACTTCTTTGTTTCTAACAACTTCCCTGGATGCTTTGCGGTTCACGGTTTATGGCTCCAGTTCACGACCTTAGGAGACCATGAACTCCAATGGGAAACCGTGAACATTATCTAAATCACCCTCTTTGCCCGGTCTTTGCTCCTTTTCTTCCAACTTTCGACTCCAAGACTGGTTTCACCTGTTAGATCCTGAAACACACAAAACCTAACATAAAACCACCATTTTAGAAGTTCAAATGTCATAAACGTCAAGTGGAAGCGGGGGTAAAAAAGTGTACAATTAGGCCTGAATCACTCCCCCACACTTAGACGTTTGCTTGTCCCCAAGCAAACCATTTCACACAAGATAATATCTCAACCTATCAAAATGCTTTTGGGACAAATCAAAGGGCACAAAGTGGCGAATCTCAAATGGCTATTGGCAATTAACACAAGGACCGTTGCTAGCAATACCGACATACACCACAAACGACATTCGAGGCTACTAGAAACGGGCAAATGAAACGTTCTCACCTTGTTCATGAATCAATTCAAGTTTCAACAAGATCACTAATCAACCACAACTAACCATGCATAGAGTTCAAGTCCAAGGAACAAACAGATGGGTAACAAAGGTCCTCACCGGGGTATGATATGACATGCAAAACAAGAATGAATCGCTCACTCTCTTGACCAGTGGGGTCGGGACCTTTTGGTGTAAAGAATGTGCACAATCATCAAACTCAACCCTATCATCTCAACACCACGGCGGCAACCTCTAAATGCTAGAGTTCACGGAATGGTTGTCATCACTAGCTTGTCCAAAGGTCTTAGACACGGGTTCAAATGACTGGCGATTGTCTTGGACATGGTAAAAAAGCTTTTGGGTGGTGGCAAACACATCATGAGGTCCTACATCTTCACCCTAAAACTGAAGGTTCAATGGTTTTGACTAAGAACCTTCCTTAGAAACAATGGCCACTAGCATCGGCCTAAAGCCTCGCTTCTCCCTTCCAAACTATCACCCATCATGAACTTCCTTTAAGCGCTCTTCCTCAGTCTACTCTTTGTATCACATTTCACCTTGGTAGTGAAGGATTTATAAGACAACGTGGAGGTTTCAATGGCTTTGAGTGCCAAGAAATCTCTCCTATAGCATTGATTCCTTGTGGCACTCTCTACTTTATTTACCCCGTTTTATTACCTCTTTTTCGTTTTTTTTTCTACTTTCCTTTTTTTTTTTTGGGAGGGGGGTGGGGGGAGGGGGTGTAACATCCCATTTCGGCTAAACTCGTATTTCGATCGCTAGAAAATTTCACGATTTAAAATCGGGTATTTTGATAGTATTTCGATGAAAATCGGATTATCGATCGATCGGATATTATATAATTAATATAAAAAATAAGCGGACTGGCCGCATATATATATATATATATATATATATATATATATATATATATATATATATATATATATATATACGGTTCAGGCTAGTGTACGCCCGGGCGTACGCTAGCCTACCGTACGCCCCATTGAGTTTTGCTATTTAGATCATGAATTAACCGGAGTTTGGGGCATGATGTTATACCCTAACCTCTAATGGGTAAACCCCAGTCCCTAATTTTCTAACCCAAACCATGAGATTCGTTTAATCTTAAAATGAAAATCAATGAAAATTTCGACGAATCAGGATCGTTGATTTTCATTTTTAAGATTAAACGAATCTCATGCTTTGGGTTAGTGAATTGGGGACTGGGATTCACCCATTAGGGGTTAGGGTATAGTATCATGTCCCAAACTCCAATTAATTCTTTGTCTAAATAGCAAAACTCAATGGGGCGTACGGTAGGCTAGCGTACGCCCGGACGTATGCTACCCTTTGCCATATATATATATATATATATATATATGGTGAGTTCTACGGTACCCAGGGTGAAATCCGGGGTACCGCATACCTTGAGTATGAAAACGCTATCTAGACCTTGAATTGATTGATCTTTTGGACATGATGTCATACTCTAACTCTTAAAGATCAAAATCTAGGTCTTAGTTCTCTAAATCTTATACCCCAAGATCAATTTAATTAGAAACAAGAATCGATGGCTATTATTCGTCCAAATATAGGAAAAAAGATGAATGCTTCATCTTAGGGTTTATAGTTTATGATTTAGATAATTAGGACCTAGGGTTCACTCATTAAGGGTTAGGGTATAGTATCATGCCCAAAAATCCTGCTAATTCGAGGTCTAGATAGCGTTTTCATACTCAAGGTATACGGTACCCCGGATTTCACCCGGGGTACCATAGAAGGCACCATATATATATATATATATATAAACCTTTTCCCGTCCATTAATTCCCGTCATCATCATCCTTTTCCAATTTCTGGACCGAGAACAGAGCAAGCAGAGCGTGCACAGGGACGCGAGGGAAAATTTTCCAAAGCTCAATTTTTGAGCCCTAGTGATCCAAAAACCCCGTAAGTAATTCCTAATCCATCCATACATCGTAGTTTATCGATTTAGAGCTTTAAAATGAGTTTTTGGATCATGAATTTCTTGAGTTTCCGATCGAAGGAATTAGGGTTTCGGAGTATCTGGAAGCTGGATTGAGCACATATTTCATATACATGCTTTCTACAGCGAGGTAATCACACCTCTGGTTCTAATCCATGAATTTCGGCAATTATTTAGGTCGGGGTCCAATTCGCTAAATTTAGCTCCGACCAGGGTTTGATGTGTTTTGATCGAGAATTTGATCCGGAGCCTAGAACTAACATTGACGGGGACACTGCAGGGGATATTATGACGATCTCGGATTTTGATTCCGGGTTTGTTTGAGAAAGTAAAGTTGGGGTACGGGAGGCTAGAACCGGTATTTGAACGACCAGAACTGGTGAGGGATTAGCACGACATACCGGGTTTGTCGTATCACGATAATTATATTGATGCTTAGAATTGACCTAGGTGAAATAGAATGACATGATTAGGGGTGTATGAACTTTTGTGCTATATGTTGAACCCTGGACTACTCTATGATATTATTGACTTGCCCTAATCGATATGAACCTTGTTTAGGCTGATGATTGCATACATGTTGCCATTTGTGGCTTAACTGTTGACATGACTTCATGGTTGTTCGATCAAGTGTTTTGACATGATGTGATATTGTGGTTGTATTTGGATTCACAACTGGGGGAAATAAACTTCACAGGGTGATATTATGATGTTTTAAGGAGGATGACTTGCACGAGGGTTTATCTTGAGGAAGTGCAACTATACGACTCCTGGTTTACCTATGTTGAGCCAATTATGGTCAGGTCAAGTACATGTGCAAGTAACGAATTATGATTAAGCAAGATGAGATATGAATAATGTATAAGGATACCAAATATGAGTGTTGTGGTCTCACGGTCAACTACATAGTAATTAGGGCTCCCTATGCTATTACTCTATTATGATATGTATGATAGTCACACCTCTCATGTGGTGGTGACTGAAGATTTCTTACGAGATATGACCACACTCAGAGCGGTGTCGGGGTATGACTACCCCCATAGTGGTGTGGGGTATGTATGACCACATCCGACGGGATGTGGGGTATGTTTCCCGGGAGAGTTATTAGCATGGGATTAGCCAGACGCCTATAAGTAAAACATGATAATACGCATATGCATAAGTCAAGGTGGTTGAGTCTTTTGCCCATTGGGATATGAGGATGACTGAGGTCCGATCCTAGTGTTTTGGCTTTATTGCTAGATGTATGGTAGGGGTATGCTCTGTTATGAACTCACGATGCTATGATTATCTCACTCAACTATGAGCTGACCCTCTTTTATTCTTTTATTCTGCTTATGCTATGTGTAAGCAGATCATCAGCAGCAACAGTAGATAAGTGTTAGGTGGGAGAGGAGATAGAGTTGAAGGCAATATGAGGTATGCAAAGCAGTCAAAATCGGGATTTTACTAAAAATCGAAAACTGGGGTAAAATCGGAATCGTAAAATCGAATCGTAAAATCGTAGGATTTTAAGTTCCATATAGAAACTAAGATATAATCATATTAATAAGGTAAACCATTACTAACACAAAGGCACATAACATTGAAAATGGTAATTCTCAAGATTAATGTTCCAAGGTCATCATTTTAATTGTTATTTAATGCGTAACTAAAATAATTCACAAGGAAATGATAGAGCTCATGGAGCTTGGCTCTTGTTTTTCACGTTGTGTTTAGGTAGTTTAACTCAAAGTAGTACTCCGGTCAGGTTAATTTCAACATTGTCTGTTAAACATGATTTAAAACTAATAATATATAAACTCTAATTGAATAATTAATGCTAGTGGCTTGGAAAAATGTATTAATTAATCATTTAATGAGTTAATAATGATATTAATTCTTCTGCACGTACAATATTAGGAAAACTATTTTGCCGATGAGTTCAACGGGATGAAGGGAAAGAGAATTACCGAGCCATAATTTGGTTTTTTTTTTCAATTTTTTTTTAATAGGAAAAATATTTGAGAAGATCCCCATCATTGCCCTTTTTGCCAAATCAGTTCCGCTTTTTTAAAATTTGCTCAAAGAGCCTATTTTGTTCTCATACGTTTTGAATCCCGATTTTGGTAGGATTTTACGATTTTAACGATTTTAATCACGATTTTAAACGATTTTAAGGTCCACCGATTTTATAGTAAAATCAGGATCAGAATCCCTAAGTAAAATCCTAAAATCCTATGATTTTACGATCAGAATCCCGATTTTGACTGCTTTGGTATGGTCTTCAAGTATTCTGTGCTTGGACTACTACTTGGGATTTTGGCTAGTGATCCACACCTTTTTGTAAAAATATTTTGAGAACGTTTTTCATGTGCATACTAGCTTCTGATGTAGAGTGAGATTTCCACAGGTGTGGCAAGTTGATGATATGTGTATATTTGTGTAATTGTGTAAGTTTTGATGATTATGGCATGTATAAGTATGGTATGCAGTTGTGGAGTATGAAAACTGTGACTATGGCTATGAAAGCCAATGTATATGGTTGTGAGTATATATGTATGTCTATGAATGCATATATTCGTATAAATATTTTGCAGGTCTAGTTGCAAGAACTGTTAGCCCATTACGCGAGTATTTCTTGTCGAAAATTTTATTTGGTTAAATTTTGGTAATTAATGTAACACCCAAGATTATTTCCGCTGCAAATGCATGAACAATATGATTAGGTAATACGTACAGGGTAGGGGGTTACAGTTTGGTATCAGAGCCCGGTTCCCTCTTTTTGTTGTTATGATGTACAATGCCCAATGGGATGTTAAATACTTCTAAGGAGGGGAGTACCTCATAGCGACTTACACTGGGAATTGAGTTTTACATGATTATTTGTATTGGTATGTTGGATGAAATTACCTGCATCATGGTTTTCAAAATTGAGTTTGAACTTATTTGTTTTCAAGTAATTATTTTTGAAATTTTTTGTTTTAACCAAGTGAGAGATTTGGTGAAGAATGAACTTTGTGTGGATCAATCTAAGGCCAATATTTGCTTTTAGCTCGCACGGAAGTTGTCATAATATTCCTACTGACCAGTCGAGAGGAGTGGGGGCGGTTGATGCAAGACCGCCAGTATTAGACTATGCAAAGATGAAGAGTTAGGGTGGTAGGGACTTTAAGGGAGATGTGAGTCCAGATGCTGCAGTAGAGTGGTTGAGAGAGATGGAAGATGTGTTTGAGTATCTTTATGCCACCCCAGAGGAAAAAGTGCAATATGTTGTTTTTCTCCTAAAGGGGTACGCGAGGAGCTGGTGGTCCTCAGTCTTTAGAGTTAATGGTGAACGAGTTCAGTTCACCTGGGAGGAGTTCCTGAAGGCCTTTAAGACATAGTTTCTTCCCGAAGCTTTTATCAGGGCAAAGAATAATGAATTCCCCAACCTTATGCAGGAGAACATGACAGTTACTGAGTACACCATCAAGTTTGTTCAATTGCTCTACTTTGAAGATGGGTTGGCGGATACTGAGCATAAGAAGAAGATGAGATACTTACATGGTCTGCGCCTAGGGCTTAAAGAAAAGATCCACAGGGTGGATGAAGAGAGCATAGCCACTATAAAAGAAGCAATACTCAAGTATGAAGCCTATGAAGTTGAGGGTGGAGAGGAACGCAAGGCGAAGGAGGAAGAAAAGAAAAGGAAGCTAGGAGTAAATTATTCTGCACCTCGTTATCCATCAAGGAAGGATCATAGCGCTTATGGGTGAACACCAAGTCAGTCTATGCCAGGAACATCATACAGGGCACTGATGACTCGGTATTTGCACATGTTTTCCCCTTTGTTTCTTGATTGTTTGAGCTTGAATTATCGTGTCTTTGGCCTTTTTTACGCTAGGTTGTGTTCCTTTGTCACATTTCAGGTCCTAGCATGTAAATTGAAGCATAGGCGCAAGTTTCAAGTCAATCAGAGATCATTTGGCAATTCGGGAGAAGAAACACGAGCATGACCTGAGGAATAATGGACTTCTACCTCATATTATGGAAAAATAATCATGCAAGCTTGTCATGAAAAGAAAGAGGACTAGACTACGAGCGTCTAGGATCAAACGGCGACTGATTCGGAGTTCGGACGAGGGAGAAACGAAGCATTAAACAGAGGCTGAGCAAGCCACACGGGCACAACCCACACGGCCGTGTGACCTGGCCATGTGGCCGTGTGGAAATCACCGAGCCTTCACACGGGCGGCTGGGAAAGCCACACGGCCATGTGGCCTGGCCGTGTGAGTCGGGAATTGCTGGTTAAAACCCGATTTTCAGCAAAAAGGAAAGGGGGAGAGCTGGGTTTTGGATCCCAAACACCCAAGGGACGAACCCTAGAGAGAGAGAGCGACTTGGGAACATTCTTGGAGCTATTTTGGAGGATTTCTTCGCCATTGGAGCTCGGGAATCAAGCTTGGAGATGGAGATTGAAGATCTAGATCAGATTTCTGCAGTCTCTCTCTTCTCTATGGAGTAACTTCCCTTCACTTAGGTTTTGAGGAACCCTAGTTCCATGTGTTAGGATCTTTCTTGTATGAAGTTTTGGATGCTATATTGTTTGATTATAATCGACTGAGGCATGATTTATTGATTCAATTGAATCTTGATCAAATTCTCTTGATTTCTGCTTTAACCTATGATAGATAGAATCTGATTAGGTTAAGAGAGCTTCCTTGATTGATAGTGGTGAAATGGTTGTGCGAGAGTCAATCAATTCACTGCTTTGTACTGGAATTCATTCCAGTAGTGGAGATCTGTGTGAATCGCCTTAGCAGTCTATCCCGGTGATGGCTAGTCACCTGCCGGGTATTCTGTCTGAGAGGGCTTGGTCAGCTTAAGAGATTCCAAGCTAATTTAGGATCTTCCGCAGTTTAATCAACAGTAGATCAACCAAAGGTAATTGCAACTTGGACCTAATTGAGGGCTAGGGGGAATCATACCTAAGTGAGTACCCAACTTGTAATTAGTAGAGTAGTCAGTAGAGTAGTTTATAAATCAATCCTTAATCTAGTTTGCTAGATAATGAACTGAAGCTGAGTAATAGTAACTCTAGAGACCCGTGGATTCGATATTTATTACTTGCCACTATACTGCAGTCCCTTTCATTGGTTACACTTGGCCATTGTTAGGTGTTATGTTTTAGCGTGTCAAGTTTTTGGCGCCGTTGCCGGGGACTTTCTAGATTATTAGGAAAGGCAGAAGTTTGTTACTTTAGCGTTTTTCTTTTGTTTTCTGCCCTTGCTTTTCACTTGGGTGTTTTTTTTTGTTTTTGTTGGTGCAGATCTGAATCATGGACCCTCATGGCTTCTCCAATCATTGGGGGTATCCACCACCATCCGAGTGGTATTACCCCGAGACTCCCTGGAGTAACCAAGGAGGAGAAGACTATGGAGTCGGGTTTCAGTACCAACCCCCCTACTACGAAGAACAATCAGACCCCTGGGTATTTCAAGAACAATCTCCTTATCAAGAAGAATTCCTCCCACAACAAGGAGGGCCATCAGATCTTGAGTTCGCCACAGCCTTCACGGGCGATCCGGCAGAGCCATGCTACACTCCACAGCCAGATCCAAACTATCACTTGAGGCTTCTCGTGGAGCAGATTGCTCGAGTACCTGAGAGATCCTTTCCCGAGATGGATCCTCATATCCAGGCCATTGCCCAAACTGACTTCTCCTTTCCCCGTGAAACAGAGGATACCCTTCGGAGCATAAAGAAGCACATAGAGGTCATTGAGAAAGCCTGTTCACAGTTTTCTCAAGACAACCTTTATGCTGCCATGCAAGTAGAGGTGGAGGAAGAAGAAGGCAATCATGAGGATGTTGAGGAGCATACAGAAGTTGTCAAGGAAAGCTCCCATGATAATCATGATCAAGTGTATCCTCTGGTGGTAGATCACAACCTTCCCCATTTCCGCTCTGACATGCTGGGCCCAAGCGAGGAGATGCAAGCTGAACTTATTGAGAACCTTGCATGGCGACTTGCTCTCCAATCAGTTATGGAAGAAGAAGAGAGAGAAAGGGCGAGGAAAGAAGTTGTGGAGGATGAGGAAGAAAGCAAAGAAGAGGTAGTTCTTGATATTTTCCGAGGAGAGAGACCACATTTTGAAGAAGGAAGGGGGGTTGAAGAAGCGAGTGGTGTCCAGGCTGAGGATGAAGTTAAGGAGGAAGAGGCTTGCACCGGCCCTATAATACAAGTAATATCCCCACCAAACTTTGAGGAACTGCTTAGCAAGGACCCATTTGCAGTGTCTCTTTGCCAGAACAAGGCCACATCGACATCGGTCCCTCTTGGTGGATGCGATGGTGGTCAATCGATGTTTTCTTATATGGTTTGGGGCAATGAGATGAGAGAAGAGAAGAAGAGGTCTCGAGGATGGAGACTTCATCTGCATCAAGTGCACGAGCTTCCATCACCAGTCATACCACATGCTCGTGACTTGCGACTCCACCTCATTGACGAGAACCTCAACTTCAAGGAGGTTCTAGCATGGACCGAAACTTAGGAGCCATCGTCCGGCTCACGACGTGAAAGAAGCGCTTGTTGGGAGGCAACCCAACCAGTCGGTTTGCATTTCTTTCTCTATTTCTCCTCGGTTGAGTCAGTTTTGTTATTTGATTTTAGAGTCAGTAACTCAACCTTTGTGAGATTTTGTGTGGTGTTAGTGTTCTGATTACTCTCTCTTCCTGGAATGCACCGCCTGCCCCATCCATCATCATTCACCCTTGATCTGGTAACTTCGTTCTACCCTCCTTATCTTTCCTCCATTGAGGACAATGTCGTGCTTAAGTGTGGGGGGTGTTCGATTATGTATGCGGGTGAATGTTTGGCTGTTTGTGTGCTTGGAGCCTAGTCCACTGTCCAAATTTTTAAATTTGAGGGCTCCAAGTACGTGTTTCCTTGCAAATTGTCTGCTCAGTATGCTTTGAATTGACAGTCTCTATAGTAATGTGCAACCTAGGGAGGTAGTGTAGCACTATGGAGGAGCATAAGATTTTTCCTATCTAGCTCTCTGCTGTGCCAGTTGATTTTTTGAATTAGTGGAGCTAAGACCATTGAATTCATGTGGTAATGTGGACTCTGTTTGGATTGTGTTATGGACTAGTGTATCGAACAGGGTGCTCATGTGGAAAATGAAAAGCAGTTGGTCCTCCATGTCGAAATCATTAAAATCTTAAACATGGGGTAAGCCCAACGTGTGTGGCACCGTTCATTGCACAAAAATCGGGTTTTGAAAGAGATTTTAGTGATCCTTAGTGGGGTACTCCTACAAGGTGAAGCTAAGATGTCACTAGTACAAGTAAAACTTCCACCCGTTGAACGGTTTGCCTACTTGAGGATGTGTTTTTAAGGGCACGGATAGAGCTTCCGACCCCCCTTAATTTCATTGACCCTCCACACGAGTTGAGGAAAAGGAGTTAAAAGAAGTACTCTGGCGAGCGCCAGATGTACAGAAATTGCTCTTGCTCGACTAATAAGGGTCGACCGTGCAAAAGACTGCAGTTGGAACCCCACCAAATGAAAAAAAAAAAGAAAAAAATGTAAATGAAAGTGAGAAAAAGGGGTTCCAACTGTGAAATGAAGTGAAAGAGCACCCCGGTACAACGAGTCCTTGGTTGTGAATGGTGTGAGTCCCTTTATCCATGAACTGACTGTCTTACTTCTACTTTTTCTCATGATCCTGGCTTGAGTCTAGTACTCGCATTGAGAGAGATAGGGAACGTCGTAGAAGACCAGTTGACCTCGTAAGCTGCTATATGATCTGAGAAATCCTCTACCGACGATCAGGGTTGTATGTTGCTATAGAGCTCTGGAGAGCAGCAATGGTTTGAGTTAGGTTTGCTTGGGGACAATCAAACAGTTAAGTGTGGGGGGATTTGATGACTCGGTATTTGCACATGTTTTACCCTTTGTTTCTTGATTGTTTGAGCTTGAATTATCGTGTCATTGGCCTATTTTACGCTAGTTTGTGTTCCTTTGTCACATTTCAGGTCCTAGCATGTAAATTGAAGCATAGGCGCAAGTTTCAAGTCAATCAGAGATCATTTGGCAATTCGGGAGAAGAAACACGAGCATGACCTGAGAAATAATGGACTTCTACCTCATATTATGGACAAATAATCATGCAAGCTTGTCATGAAAAGAAAGAGGACGAGACTACGAGCGTCTAAGATCAAACGGCGACTGATTCGGAGTCCGGACGAGGGAGAAACGAAGCATTAAACAGAGGCTGAGCAAGCCACACGGGCACAACCCACACGGCCGTGTGACCTGGCCATGTGGCCGTGTGGAAATCACCGAGCCTTCACACGGGCAGCTGGGAAAGCCACACGGCCGTGTGGCCTGGCTGTGTGAGTCGGGAGTTGCTGGTTAAAACACGATTTTCAGCAAAAGGAAAGGGGGAGAGCTGGGTTTTGGATCCCAAACACCCAAGGGACGAACCCTAGAGAGAGAGCGATTTGGGAACATTCTTGGAGCTATTTTGGAGGATTTCTTCGCCATTGGAGCACGGGAATCAAGCTTGGAGATGGAGATTGAAGATCTAGATGAGATTTCTGCAGTCTCTCTCTTCTCAATGGAGTAACTTCCCTTCACTTAGGTTTTGAGGAACCCTAGTTCCATGTGTTAGGATCTTTCTTGTATGAAGTTTTGGATGCTATATTGTTTGATTATAATCGACTGAGGCATGATTTATTGAGTCAATTGAATCTTGATCAAATTCTCTTGATTTCTGCTTTAACCTATGATAGATAGAATCTTATTAGGTTAAGAGAGCTTCCTTGATTGATAGTGGTGAATTGGTTGTGCGAGAGTCAATCAATTCACTGCTTTGTACTGGAATTCATTCCAGTAGTGGAGATCTGTGTGAATCGCCTTAGCAGTCTATCATCCCGTTGATGGCTAGTCGCCTGCCGGGTATTCTGTCTGAGAGGGCTTGGTCAGCTTAAGAGATTCGAAGCTAATTTAGGATCTTCCGCAGTTTAATCAACAGTAGATCAACCAAAGGTAATTGCAACTTGGACCTAATTGAGGAGCTAGGGGGAATCATACCTAAGTGAGTTCCCAACTTGTAATTAGTAGAGTAGTCAGTAGAGTAGTTTATAAATCAATCCTTAATCTAGTTTGCTAGATAATGAACTGAAGCTGAGTAATAGTAACTCTAGAGACCTGTGGATTCGATATTTATTACTTGCCACTATACTGCAGTCCCTTTCATTGGTTACACTTGGCCATTGTAAGGTGTTGTGTTTTAGCGTGTCAGCCACCAAGGCGGAATGCGAAGGTACCATTGCTTAAATACGAGGGATCAAGTTTTCAGATCCTTCGCTTCAAGGATCTCTCAATGCTTCTGCATACCTGGATTAAGAGAGGAAGATCGTCATGTTCTTCCAATGTTGTAACTACAACGAGCAACAAAAGGTATACCTAGCCATATATGAATTCACTGACTATGTAGCTGTATGGTGGGAGCAGGTACAACTCAAGAGAAGAAGGAATCTGCAGCCGAGTGTGACAACTTGGACTAAATTGAGAGGGCTCATGAAAGACAGGTTCGTGCCAGGGTACTATCAAAGAGAACTGTTTGATTCTTTGCAGGGGATTCGGCAAGGAGCACGATTTGATGAAGAGTATTTGCGGGAGCTTGAACTTCTCTTGATGAGGCAGATGTAAGGAAGATAAGAAAGCTACAATTTTTGTGCTTCCTACATGGCCTCAACAGAGAGATTAGGCACGAATTTGAGCTTTGTCTGTTTGTGGAGCTGGAAGAAGTGGTTCACCTAGCCATTAAGGTAGAGAAGCAGTTGAAGGGGAATTCAGGGAGAATGTACTCACCTCAACCCAAACATGTTGCAAAGAGCATTCCTGAGATTATTATGAATCACCCTAGGCAAGAAGGTGACAAACCAACTATTAGGAACATTGTCCTAGTCATTCAAGCCAACAATGAAGGATCAACTAGAAGCATCCAATGCTTCGAGTGCTTGGGACGAAGTCACAAGGAAAACTAGTGTCCCAACAAGACAGCTCTAGTTCTGCGAGATGGAGAATACTATTCAAACGAAGAGGATGAAGAGAAGCCAATAGGGGAGGAAATCGATTTTGATGATGATGAAGTTGACGAGCACATTACTAATGATATTCCTCCAACGGGTAAGTTTCTTGGAGTTAATCTTAGGGTGCTCTCCCTTGAATCTCTAGCTAAACAAGAACAACGAGATAATCTATTTCATACCTGCTGCCTAATGGATGGAAATTTGTTTCCTGTGGTGATCGCTGGTGGTAGTTGCACCAATTTAGTGAGTTTTGATGCAGTTAAGAAGCTAGGATTGAGTACTATTAAGCATCCATATCCTTACAACCTTCATTGGTTGAACGACTATGGAGCCATCAAGGTCAACAAGAAGGCCAAGGTTTTATTTCAGATTGGTGAGTATGCAGATGAAGTCTGCTGATGTTGCTCCAATGCAGGTTATTCATCTCTTATTGGGTCGTTCGTGACAATTTGATCATGGAGTTACTCAAGACAGAAGGCGGAATAGCTACTGGTTCACGCAAGGCGATCGAAAGTTCCTGCTCAAACCATTGACGCCAGATGAGGTCCAAGATGATTAACGACTGATGGAGCTGAATTGGGCAAGAGAGAAAGGAAATGCAAGTGGATCGAAGTCGGAAGACGAATGTGGAACTCATGTTCTTGCTCGAAGGCACATGTTAACTTCGCTAAGCATAATTCCATTTGGAAATTCTGTAAATGTTGTCTCTTGCAAGTACACTCCAGCGTTGAGGGCAAAGCTTTTCTAAAGGAGATGGGCTGATGCGAGCCTCCATAGCCTCCAGAATTACCCAAATCAAAGCAAGAAGAAGGGCATGCCACGCGGGAGCAAGAAGGTGGACGGGGCCAAAATCTCATGGGTGAATATAAAAATCCCCTCCCGGGGATTTTAACCGGGGCTATTCCCCGGGGTAAATCATGTTTTTCCCGTCAAGGGATTCGGAGATCCAACACGGGGATCGGGAGTCTGACGAGTTAGTTTACTTGTCGACTTAGGATTTTTTTTTTTCTTTTATGTATTTGGATGAATTTGGTTGTCCTATACTATATAAAGACTTAAACACGAGTTTTAGGTCAGATTTTGAAGAATATTGATTTTATCTTGGCTCATTGAGCGTTTTGCTTGTGAATTGTTCTTTGTATCATTCGAGTTTTCCCCTTACTTTTGGTCGAGATTCTACCCTTATATTGATAGAGCACTCTCATAGATGTGAGATTGCACTTCAATTCCACTCTATCCTTATCTTTTATTTTTGTTCGTAGCTGCGTTACTTTGATCAATATGAGTACCGAATCCATGCTCGTACCACTCGTCCACATGTAATGATTTCTAACAATGTAGAGCATTGTAATCCATTTATAACCCTTTTGTATCAAACATATCCAAATTCATCACTAACGGTTTTGATCAATTGTTACAAGGTACATCCTTGGTGACTTACACGGCACATATGGAGAATATAAATATTCTAGTTTTGCTCTTCAATTCTAACTCCCCAAGTTCCTATTCGCTTTCTTTTTCTATGACCCATCTTTCATTAGGATATGAATGGACTAAACTGTGGGCAGAAGAATTTATAGCACAAATGGCAGGCGAGTCATCGTGTACGTGCTGAGCAACCATAGGTCAACTCCACTAGCAATAAATTTGGATAAAACTTTTAACGACAGCTAACTACAACTGTTAACTGGGACTAAATGATTTGTTACAGTTGCGACTTCTTAAATGATATAGCACATATATTCAGATGTCCTCCCAATCCATTGGTGAAAAGTTCAAACCTACCAATCTTTGGGACGAAAAAAAAAAAGGAATACAAATCAAGAGCCACCAGTTGCGTTCAAGAGCTCTTTATTTCCAAGCAAAGACAACCCCGAGCTAACTGGGATACAAAAAAGGAGAGCATGACAAGCCAGAGTGAATCAATCTTCAGATAGAGATTCCCAACTTCTTCTTCAGCTTCTCGACCTCTAAGTAAACAGTGGAGTAGGGCAGAAACTCTGAGAAATAGCTATTGCTTAGATCGTTGATTGCCACAGCGAGCTTAGGAATTTCCAGCGTCTCTTCGTGAGTCAAAGTCCGGACAAACCTTGCCGGATTTCCAGCCCAAAGTTCCCCGGTCGGAATTCTCCTCCCCGGGGGAACAACCGAGCCCGCTTCAAGAATGGAGTGAGTCTCCACCAAAGAGCCTTCCATGAGGATAGAATGCTGCCCAATGATGCATTCTGGCTCAATTGTACATGATCTCAAGAGACAGTATGCCCCCACAGTTACATATCTATCAATTGATGTCTCCGCCGGCAGTCCTGTGACATCAAAGTAGCATCATTAACTAATCAGCAAAGCAGATCTCAGCATTTGCAAGTCGTCGATTCCTGAATTGAAAACATCAGATGATATTCTTAAGAGGCGAAACAAAGACATCCATGCACAAATTTACGATGCAACTGCTGAAAGATCTACTAATGTCCTACTTATTTAGAACAAAGAAACAGTTAGATTTGCAAACACAATGAGAAATTTCCAGACAAGGCAGCCAATTGTAAGACATCTACCTTGCAAGTATGATTGGTATCCACTTAACAAAGCCAATTCATTTCCAACTTAGAAGCAGTTAGCAAGTGTAATTCAAATCGCAAACTAATTCTTCACCTTCCTCTGATACAAGGGACCAAGAAGACCAAGGTCATGCTATCAGCCATAAAGCTAAGAAAGGCTTTAAGAGGGGAGTTGAAAAGTCTGTTTCAGGGCATAGGAAGTGAAGATCTGAGATTGCCGATCTAAAAGAGTGAAAGGCTTCCTAGCAGGCTCGGGTTCCATGTATAGGTATAAGAAAGCCAGTAGAGCTAAATAGAGGTATACTGTACTTCTATGCGTATTGAGCTGAGGTGCTAATGCTTCCCGCAGGGAGAAACATATAAGAAATATCTCAATCCATTGAACGGGATATAGATCCAACTCTCACTACCAACCAGCAGACATCATCTGGCTGCCTAGTCGTTCATGCATCACACCCGTGATGCACTCACTCTACCTCTGTGCTTCTAAGACTCTAGGGCTTTGTCATGCAAAAAATAGGAAGTGAGACAGTAAATCTAAAAAGTTAACACTCCATTTACTGAAAGCGCTGTAAGAATAGGCATGTGAGCTGGGATATCATGAAAGAAAGCACTCTAAGCTACTTAAATACTGCATTGAGAAAGTAACTTTGACATCGACCAGACATTCAGAGGAACAACTTCACAGGGAGGTTGAACACGAGCAGTAAGATGCAATTGCGATCTAAAACGAAAAGTGCAGCCACACAGCATACACTGATAGAGTGATATATATATATTTACTGCAGACTGTCACCCATCAAAACCGTGATTTCCGTTGTACCTGCAAAGATCTGAATATTGCTGACTAGTTTTCGAACAAGGTTTTCATCAGGAGCCCAGTGGTTGGGAGAGTTTAAACCCTCAGAACTCAACAAATACTGCTCATTACAAGGCTAATGACAAATCCAAACCCATTCTACTGACTGAAACCATAAACTCTTCAGCTCTCAACTAATTGCCAACCAAGTTTCTCAAACTTCGCCACCAGATTATTAGAGAAGAGAGGATCGATATGAAGGTTTTTCATAGAATGCGTTCTAGTTAGTAAGATTGAGGGACTATTATGTTATTTCATAGAATATGTTCTTCATGGAAAGAACAAATTATGGATCATGAATTGCAAGATTCCATCTTCGAGTGAAGGATCGCCTCTTTATGAACCCTGGAATCGTAATAACAAACTTCTTCTCAGCTGGATTCAGCGTTCTGTGAATCCATCGATTGCTGAGGGTCTTCTCTACATGATCACTACTCTTGGCGCTTGAATTGAACTTCACGAGCAATTTTCTTAGGATGATGCCTTCCGTATTGCAGATCTTCAAGAAGCAATCTTCTCACTGAAACAAGGTGCTCTCAGTGTTTCGCAATACTTCTCCAAACAACGTGCTTTGTGGGATCAATTAGGGAATTATCGCTATATACCTGATTGTGAATGTAGAGTTCTCTGTACTTGTATTTTAGCACCTCTTAGAAAGAACCATATGGATGATAAAAAGATCAGGTTGTTGAGGAATCTTAATGATAGTTTCAATGGCCCAAGATCTACTGTCATGCTCTTAGATCCACTTCCACCACTCAATAAGGTGTTCGCTATGATGGTTCAACATGAGCGCGAGAATGGTCTGTTACCTCAGTCTACCAAGACTCCTAACCCTGGTACTGCTAGTACAGACAACTAGCTTTTTTCTCTAACGCTGCTGGTTCTAATTTAGGGGTTCAGGGAGCTGGTACTAGCTTTAAGAAACAAGGCAAGAGGCTTGTTTGTACATTCTGTGGGTACTTTGGTCATACTGAGGTATGCTACTAGAAAAACAGTTACCCACCTGGCTATCAGCCTAGGAAAAAGAAACAGCCTCGTCAAGCAAACAGCATTTCAGTTGTGCATGGTAATTCAACTCAACCTGCTATTACTATCAATCCTGCTGAGTGGTCTACCTTCCAACATCAATATCAGAAATTATGCAATTCATGCAGCAGCAAACTGCTACTCAAATGAATTCCTCATCAGCATACAATGTTAATAATTATCCAGTTCAATTCCAAGATGCCTATGTTGCACAGAACACACCTCAATCTACTTGTTCTAGTGACATTGATAGTCAAAGAACTCATGAGCTCCTACCAAGGGCTAACTCAGTCGTCTCTCACATGACTAACTCACCTGTTCAGTCAGGTAAATATATCTTTTCTCTAATGGGTAAAACTTCACTTATGCATAAGTGGATACTTGATACAGGAGCTACTGATCATAACATATGCTTTCTAATATTTTTCTCGATACAATCTAATTAACAACACATGTGCACATGCCAAATGGATCTAAGGTGGTTGTCACTGCTATAGGGACAGTTCAATATTCTGCATTACTCACCTCAGAAAATGTCTTATTTGTTCCAGAATTCACTTTCAAGTTAGTCTCAGTTAGCATAATGGTAAAGGATCCATCCGTATGCTTATGGTTCCATTTATCTTTTTGTTTTATTCAGGACTTCCCAACTTTGAGGATGATTACTACAACTATATCTCCAACAAGGATTATACATTCTTCCTACTCCAGGCTTCACTAATAGATTAAACACCAACTGTCTTCCAGTCACCAGTCATTTGCTGCTTTTCCTACATCTCAATAGAAGAAAGAAGCTTGACCTATGGCCAGGGGCGAAGCCAGGATTTTCAATTTGGGTGGCCAAATTTTTTTAATGAAAGTTAACAAAGAAAAACTTTATTTTTGCTATGCACATGTGCTTTACATAATTAAAATCCTTCAAGAGAGGCTAACCCAAAATTATATGTATCTTGTTCAACGTATAGGTTAATAATAACAAAAATCATCATACATATTGCATCTTATATTGATGTGCTGGAAAGTGAATAATTGTAGGCTTATACTACAAATGAGGTATCAAACTTAGTAGTTTGAACTTTGTCAGAGAAAAAAAAAAACTCAAAACTATGATTCTAGTCATACACTAAAAAATTAATATACAAAAAAATGAGCTAAATGAAATTACGGCTGGAAATTATAAAACACGGGACCTTTACAACATAATCCAAACTTTAACCAACTCGACTATAGGAAAATCTTTTTCATTTACAGCTCAGTCTATTATATAAAAATTTCTAAATTCCCGGGGTGGCCATGGCTCCCCCAGCCAGTAAGTTGGCTTCACCACTGCCTATGGCACTACAGGATGAGAGATCTCCCTGCCAACAAACTAAAAATTCTTGATTGAACACATTGTCATGTAACTACTATTCCCAATTATCATTGCACTGCTTGTCTTAAGGCTAAACAAAAGCGTTGGCCTTTTCCCGTTAGTACAACTAAGACTACAACTACTTTTGATCTTTTACAATTGATATCTGGGAACGAGCTCATATTATATCAATAAATGGTAATCATTACTTTCTTACTATAGTTGATGATTATGCCAGGCATACCTAGGTTTTTCTTATGAAATAAAAATCTGAAACAAGGTTATATTATTACCAACTTCTTTGCTCTAATTGCTACTCAGATTAACAAAACAAAACTATTAAGACTGTTAGAACAGACAATGGCTTGAATTTCAGATGGTTGATTTCTTTCATACACAGGGCACATTACATCAAACTACAGGTGTATATACCTCTCAACCAAATGGTATTGTTGAGAGAAAACCTCAACATCTCTTATCAGTCTTGAGGACATTACTCTTTCAAGCTATTTTGCCCAGCTGTTTTTGGCATTTTGTAGTAATGCATACTGCACCTCTCATTAATAGATCTCCTACACCACTTCTAAACAATAAAACTCCATTTCACTTGCTCTACAATAAAACACCAAAATCTCTCTTATCTTAAGAATATTTGGTTGTTTAACATATGCTTCCACAATGCTAGCTGTCATAACCAAATTAGATCCTAGAGTACAAGCTTGTGTTCACCTAGGACATTCTACTGGTACCAAAGGGTACAAGTTATACAATCTAACCAACCATAATATTTTCATCTCAAGAGATGTGGTATTTCAAGAAAACATATTCTCCTATCAAACACGTACAGCACCTGTTGTTCCTTCTCTACCACAACCATTTTACTCTCAATCCTTACCAGATAGAGACTCTTTTACTACTACCTTTTTTCAACACACATACTCCTACCTTAAACCCTGTCCAAAGTTCATCTTCACAGCCACATTCATTTTCCCCACCTTCACAAACCAATTCTCCTCCAACACCAAATCTAGTTCCTCCAATTGTTTCACTTCCATCTTCTCCCACACCCTTACAAAAATCAGTTCTGTGAAAATCTACCACACAAACCAAACGACCAAGTCATTTCAAGGATTATATGTAGTCTTAGTAGTACTACATCGGAACCATCTGATAACATTGAATATCCTATACAAGACATACTGAGTTACAGTTCTCTTAGTAGCAACCACAGAAGGTTTGCTCTTTCTATTACCCTACAAAGGGAACCTACTACCTATAAACCAGCTTCCAAATCTGCTGAATGGCTGCCAATGTGTACTACTACATTCACTTGATAACACAGTGAACTACAGATTGTAGCACATCGGGCATAAAGCATAACTGCCATAATCGATGACAAAAATCTCCGAATACCCTAGTCTAATCGTTTGGAGAATAGGCGGAGCTGAATAACATTCATCAACGAAATTCGCCCATTGAAAGACTAACTGTGCTAACACAAAGAAAAATTTGGAGATGATGCTGAAGAAATGTACACACCTGTTGGAGAATTCCAGGCGGCATGAAGGACACACCGCTCCTGAACATTGGAGCAGAATCCGACAGTGATCTTGTTGAGATCGCCCCGGAGTACCGAGCCATTCCACACAGATGCTCCATCGCAAACCTTAACCTGACCGGCGAGGACGACGTTTGGTGCAACGTAGGCGTCGACGGCGATCTTGGGGAGCCACTGGCCTAGCGGGATTATCTGCCGCTGACCTCGGTAATCCCATTTCACTTGATCTGGCGACGGAGTGATCGTTTTTAACGATGCCGCCTCCGTTGCGACGGCACGGACGATGAGCTGGCGGTGCTGAGAGAGAGAAACCGCTAGGGCCTTCCGGGAGATTCGAGCCAGGGCAGTTGCCATTTTTCGCAGTTGGTGAGCTTCTTCTCTTCCAAGTTCCAAGTTCCAACAACAACGGAATGGAGGAGTGGAAAGCTGAAATGGGGAGGTTGGGTAATTCGGGCCGGAGGTATTGACACAGCTTCGTTGGGTCGCTTTGGGCTTCATGTATGTAAGGAGCTCGAAATAAGGGCATTACTATTCTGTCGCTGTAAAATTTTTTGGTAAAATATATGTGCCACTTAAATGTGAGAATTTGGATAGTTTGAATAGGGCGTCGGGTACCATTGAATTTTATTATATGTGCACTCGGTACCATTTAAGTTTATTATTAAGTGCATTCTGTTTAAGTTGACAGAATATTCTTGCAATATTTTGTTTTCTAAATTTCATAATTTGTCATTCTACTTTTCTTATAGTAAAACAATTATTAGGACTTATGAAAAAATATCATTTTTTATTGTTTAGTTAGAATACTCTTTCGAATACTTGTACCAAATCAATTTTTGAATAGAAATTTTAGAATCAATTATCATTATAATTATTTTCAATTATCATTATGTGTTCTAATAATTGAATTATTTCATGAATGTTGTAGCTTTTATAGTCATATTTTCTTTTCTATATTTTTTACCGAATGTTGTAACTTTTATATTTTGTTTATTACTTGGTTACTTTTCATCTCTTTTCGTTCCAAATTTTTTCAATTAGTGAAATATGTTGAATTCTTTCTGATTGTGTTCCATTTATCTTTTTTTTTTATTTTGATGTATTGATGATCGATTAGGTTATATTTTAACTATTTTTTTTTGGTGAAACTATGTTAACTATTTCTAATGGTGCTTCTAATTGAATTAGGGGGTTTAAATAGATATTCTAATATTTATTATTATATGCTAGCCTATTTATTATTCTTCTTGATATTTGTTTATTCTTTTTACTAATTTATCTATTTTATTCGAGACATGGGTGCATTAACTTATTTCCTGGGTATTGAGGTCGCGACAACGTCCACCGGCCTCCATCTTTCACAACGCAAGTACATTCAAGACCTCCTTTACAAAGCTGGCTACTCCTCCTGCAAACTGCTGGCTACTCCTGTTTCCGCTGATAAGTAAACTCTTAAAAATTTTGATTAGTCATTCTAGTAATAATATGTTTAGAAGGTTTACAAATTATTATATTAGATAAAACTTATTGAAATATAGTTTTGGGTTCATGAGATCATAGTGAGAAGAAAGAAACTCACTCCTGTCGCCTCTATTTCCCCTCACAAGCAGCAACAGCTCCGCGTCATTCCTCGCTTCCGCAACCTCCCACTTTGAAAACATGCCGACCAGGGGCGGACCCATGTGTTAATATTTTGTGAGAGACCCATATTTTGTCGGTATAATTTTTTAGAATTTAGGACTTTCGACACACCTTCAATAATTGTAATCGACACACCTTCACTACACTATGATGAAATTAGTGTCATAAAATTCCCAAAATACATAAATATATATTATTTATTTTAAATTTTAGTTAACTTATGACAAATTTGGGGTTCTTTCCATTGCTTAAGCATTTAGACCCAATGATTTATTGCTCTTGGGTCTTAGGCAGGGGAAATCGTAAGGAAGTTTTCTCCTTTTTCTCTCTACCTAAATAAGTTTCGTGTCTTCTTGATCCTTGTAGCTTTCACATAGTTGTCCACCTAGTGACAAAAAATGTTCTTTCATCGAGAGTCCGGTTGCATATGGACTACTGCTCTTTATTATTGTCTATCTTATAAAAAAAACCTAGTGTTCCCTTTACCTCTTTCAATCCCACTTCTCGTTGTCTTTCACAGTAAAATATAAATAAAAAATTTATTAATTATTTTATTTAATTTATCGACCGACACACCTTTACGAGAATCCTGGGTCCGCCACTGATCCTGGCTATGAGAAGGAATACCAGCAATAGCTCCCGCACTCCGCCGTTTTTTTTTTTTTTCACTCAGTGAGCTAACCAAAGGTAAGGACTCCACAATAGATCCCTTCTAGTCCAAATCAACTAGTGAGCTAACCAGAGGTTGTATTCTTGAGTCGTAGTCTTGACTAGTGGCAGAGCCAGAAAATTGGTCAAGAGGTTGTTTCATATCGTAAAAAATAAACCAAATAATAGAAAAGTCTAACTATAATGAAAAAAGTCAATAACATAATAATCAATATTAAGTACAGGTTAAAAATAAATATCCGTACGATTACATATAACAGTTCAACACAAGTTGCTTACAATGAAAAATGATAGCGATTTCATATTATAAGGCAATGTATAACACTTTTTGTTGTTGTTGTCCATACTAGCACACAAATCATGTTTAATGCAAAAGGCATTGTGTGTTAGAAATGACATTCTTGGATTTTTGGTGTGCCCTTCCAAGGGGGGCTGCAAGCACCCCCATCTCCTTGAGTGGCTCCGCCGCTGGTCTTGATGGGAAGGGATAGGAGGCTCGTCGGAAAAATACGTCAGCGATACCGACGTTGTCAACTTCAATCAAACTCCAAAATCTTGGTACCATCGCCTAGTGTACGATCTCAAGAACATTCCGGTTTCGACGGAATTGAATTTCGACGTTGGACGAGGAAGATACGAGCCTCGAAAGCTTAGGACGTGAATCAAATAGTTCAGGTATCCATCTGTATATTCGAAATATATAAGGACTGTGTTGTTAATTTTGAGAAATATCCAGATTAGTCCCCTATATTTTCAGTACGAGCAGTTTAGTCCCTGTTGTCTTAAAAACATTGAAAATCAGCCAAAAAGAGTATTTTTCTCAAGGGTGTTATTATTGTTTCTTTATGTGCAGTACGTATTTTCATGATATAGAAATTTTATTAAGTAGATAAAATTCTTATAAGGAGTTGGTATTAATTTGGGAATTTTTAGAGTTTTATTTATAATTTTAGAAATAGATAGAAAGGAATTTTTAAGTAAATAAAATATATTTCGAGTGGTTTTGTTATGTTTGATAATTTTAATAGAAATGGGATACTAGTATGTTTATCAAAAAATATTTAATGAGTTTTAGAGTCGTCTTGACAATTTTAAAATTTGATAAGATGTTGGTTTTAATTGATTAAATTACTATTGATGTGTTTTTTTTAATTTTTTGAAAAACTATAACACTGTTAGTACGTTCTAAAATTTAGAACCTTAACTTGAGAGGTTGGTAATATAGATATAAAATTGATTTATATTACAAGTAAATAGGAAGAAGAGGTTAATAAAGGTGTATATTCTAGTTAATAATTTGGGTGTGCCTACGGTGACATGCATGTCAGGGTGACTTGCACTTTCCGGTCGACCTCAGTTAGGATTAGGTCGACCTCATATAGAATTCGGTCGACCTCATATAGGATCCGGTCGACCTCATTTAGGATCCGGTCGACCTAATATGTTGTTTCAGTGTAAAAACAGTTCATGGTGCCTACTTTGGATATTCATATCATACAATTGGCTAGATGGAAATTGAAGACTAATGACTTGTTTTGAAGCTAGAGTGTCCCTCTACATATTGAAGTGATTGAGAGCTCGATAGGAAGTCCAGAAGACCATTTTTTACCTCATCAAAAGGCTATGCCAAAACTGGGAAACTGCCTAGAAATGGCTAAGTCTGGAAACGTGTTTGTGAAGCCTATTTTTGAGCTCAATTCGAGAAGCATGAATGCGAGTCGAGTCCAGGAGCCTCTACCACGTTAAATTAGGTATGTTTTTATACAAATTCAAGGAATTGGATGAAAGATTGGATATCTTTAAGGCTTCAAACAAAAGGGTCGAAGTTGCTACGAAGGCTGTTTTCCTGGCAGACTTCGAGCACAAGCAAGCTGCCGGAAAAACAGCCTTCGTAGCAACTTCGAGCCTTTTGTTTGAAGCCTTAAAGATATTCAATCTTTCATTCAATGTCTTTCATTTGTATAAAAAAATACGTAATTTAACGTGGTAAAGGCCCCTGGACTTGACTCACATCCATGCTTGTGAAATTGAGCTCCAAAGTAGGCTTGACAAACACGTTGCCAGACTTAGCCATTTTCAGGTAGTTTCCCAGTTTTGGAATATAGCCTTTTGGTCAGGTTCAAAAATGGTCTTCTGGACTTTCTATTGAGCTCCCAAGTACTTTAATGTGTAGAGGGACACTTCAGCTTCAAAAAAGCCTTTAATCTCCAATTTCCATCTAACCAATTGTAAGATATGAATCTCCAAAGTAGGCACCATGAAACTGTTTGTACACTGAAACAACTTATTAGGTCGACCTGATCTTATATGAGGTCGACCGAAAAGTGCATGTCACCGTGACATGCATGTCACCGTAGCAAAGTCCTAATAATTTTGGCTTATGTTATTTGTTATTCAAGATATAATTTTAAGTTTTGAAGAGGTAACATATTTTTTGGAGTCTTTGAGATTTATTTAAAGGATATTTTGAGTTATTAATAAGAATTTGAGTCTTGGAAATTTTTGGGAAAATTCAAGTTTTTGAGAAAATCATTTAAACAGGTGCACGACCCTTTTTAAAGAATTTTGGGACTAAACTAGGAGGACGGAAAATTTTGCGGAATATCGACTAAGGGTAATTAATCTCGATTTATAGGATCAAGGAAGCGATCAAGGTAAGGGACTCTGCGTCCAACGAATTTAAGTATCGACACTTGATAGGTGAGTGTAAAGGGGGTAAATTCTACGCCTTACATGTTTAAGTATTTGCTTTACGTGAAGTGTATGTGCACTGCTTGATTTATGATTGTGTTGATTATGCATGCTTCGACTTGAGTTATTGTTTGAGCATGTCAATATCTACATTTCAGTATTTAAGTTATGTACGAACATATTTAGTTTCTCAAAATTGGCATTTAAGCATTTAGAACTCGCCAAACCCTAAGACCATCTACAATGGGAGGGCTAAAGTGCCAATTTTTGGCACTTTTGGGCTGCAATGGTGAGTTCTAAAGAGTGATAGTGTGAAATTTTAGGAGTTTGGGAGCCAAATTTGGCTCACAAACAGACAAAAAAAGTTAATACGCAAGGAAAACTCGCAGGGGGAGCAAAAGCGCAAAACGCGCAGAAGGGAAGGGGCATGCGGTCGTGTGCTTCTCTCGACGCGCCCCTCCCCCCTTTTTTAGGGCTAATACGCAAGGAACACGAACTATGAAGAATGTGTCATTTGTTTCATAAAAGTATCCAATATGACATTTGTGTCCTGACGTATCATAGTTGTGTGTCATTTACGTACTGACAATTTCGTTGACCGTTATAGATAACGGTTGACCAAATGGTCAACCATAAAATGTTGATTGTTGGTTACATGACACATATGTGGCAGCCACGTATACACCACGTCAGCTGCCACATAAGCTAATTAACACATAATATTTTTAAATTAATTTTTTAATATAAAATCATAAAATTAAATATTCTATTTTTTAACCCCGCCACCGCAACCACCCTCTCATAACTCCGGTTCTCTTCGTCTCCCCATCTCCCTCTCCCCGAATGACTTGCCGCCGCTCTCCCTCTCCAAAACCTCAATCCACCCAACCATTATTCAACATGTGGCCGGAACAGGGAAGCATGAAACCCCAGCTTCCAATTTTCACTTGATATTTAACTGAACCAGAGAGGAAACAAAATCCCTAGATCGAGGACACAAAAGGTCTCCTGGCAGGCTTGCATGCTCCTTCTTCACTCTCGCAGACCAATCCGCAGCTTGCTCCTTCTTCACTCCCGCTCGATCCCAAAGCTCTCCAAGGCGACCCCAACAGAGAAGTCGATGGGGGGGGGGGATGATGACGCCGGTGAGCTAAGTCAGCCGCGACGGGAAGAACATCGATGGGGGAAGGATGATGACGGCGATGAGGAGTAAGCGGCGGACGATTGTAGAGAGGATAGGAGGAGAATGAAGAGGAAAACGAGTGACGACGATATCAGATCTTCTCGAATGATCGTTGCCCAACTCCCCACCAAGAACCAGGAAGCCCCCGACATGCTCGGTGCCGCCTCCTCGCTGCCTACTCCGTCTCCAACTCTCGAAGCCAACCATCGCCATCATCAGAGTCTACGGCCCATACCAGAGTGGCCGCCATCTCCGCCAATGAAGGGTAAATCCCCAAATCGATTTACAATCGACGGTAGAGGTTGGGAGACGGGAGAGGGAAGGGTAAATCCTCAAATCAATTAGTTTATGTTTATGTTTTTTCTTTTTGTAATTTTTTCATTTTCTTTTCTTATATGAGAAATAATTATAAATTCCACTTCAAATGCCACCTCAGCGCTGACTAGGCTTTCTGTTAAAAATTAACGGTCAACGCCGGTCAATTCTAACGGAAAAATAGTTTGGGACACAAATGTCATATTGGATACTTTAGGACACAAATGACACATTCTTCATAGTTCGGGTTTCCTAGTGGTATTTGCCCTTTTTTAATAACCAAATTGCATATTAGTCCCCCTTGAAAAACTTCTCCACCAGCCAGTGTGGCAGTGTCCTCTTTAAAAAATTAATAATTAATAATTAAATTAAATAATTCATATATAAGAAAAGACATGACTAATACAAATTTTAACAAAAGGCCACGACGTGTTTTCATATTCTGAAAAGAATATAAAATATACTCAACGTCTTCACCGCTCAACAAATCTATATATCATACTAGACAATAATTCACGAACTGATCACATATTCGAATTCTAACCTTGTTCTTTATGTAACTCAAAGTTGAAAGACTCTTTTAACTCTTGTCGTGTAATTATAAAATCAATTAAATTAAAGATAGCCCACAATTGGTTTAGTTGTTAGGTTTTGAAAATAGTTGGGGATAAGGAATAATGTTTTTACTATTTCATAGTGTTTAAATAGAACAAGAAATGAGTTGTAAACCTACAGAATATGTTTAATAATAGTAGTGTCCTAGGTTTGAATAACACAAACTACTATGTAAATTTTTTTAATCTTACACAAACTACTATCAAGAGTAGGATAATCATTTTTTTCAAATTTTAAGGGTGTCCCGGATTACCAATTATAATTGTTTTTCCATACAAAACTACAACCGGGGATTGGATAATAGTTCTCCAAATTTTAGGGGTGTCCCGGTCCATGTATCCGCCAGTGCCACCAGCCACCAATTTTTCCCAACAGCTATATTTTTCAAATTTTCTCTACAAATATCACCACATACTTCAATTGTAAATATTTATCATCGGAAAAAATATATCAAAATTAAAAAAATACATCAAAATGTTCATTTTAATTAATTATGACTAACTATATAAAAATAATTTCATAATTATATAAATAAATCAATAAAATGTACAATAGACTAACTAATAAAAAATCACAAATATAGCACTTTGGCATTTGGCTCTACTCCATTGGAGGGAAAACACTTTATTGAGTGCCAAATTTAACACTTTGGCTCTAATTTTTAGCACTCCATTTAGATGGTCTAAGGCTAACCACAACCCGGGGCCAAAAAATTGGGGTCTAAAGGCTAAAAGGCCTTTTAGCCCTCTCGAAAACATAAACAGCTGCAACCCGAGGGCTATAATCTTATGTTTCATATTTAGTAATCCTAACTTAGTAATAGTTAAACTTATATTTTTTAATGTAAATTTTATATATTTGTTCATGATAATTTGATAAGAACATTCTGATAAAATTTGAGTTATTTCCAAGATACTTTTGTTTTCGTTGAAATTGACAAAAGCTACACCAGAAGGAATTTTGTCTATCAAAATTTTCAAGAATTTGAACAACGAAATGATTTTTTTTAAGTGTGAGTTTGTTTGAGTATGTTTGAGATTTGAGTTTGTTTGAGTGTTATTTTTTCCTCTTCAAATAGACTTTGAATGGTCGAAATTTCAATCGAAATAGTCTTCGTTAGATAAAAACAATAGAACACAACTAATAGTATAAAACAAAACAATTAAAAAAAGAAGAAGGAAATTTTTCAGCATTTGGTCCCCATCATTTTTGCCATCCACTTTTGCCTCACTCAAGGTAGAGTCATTTTACCCCCAAAAAATCCGGAAAATTTCCCACTGTACACATGTTTTTAAAAACAATTCTCAAAATACACACGTTATGAAAATATTTCCCAATCTACGCATGTTTGGGCCTTCACCGTGTCTGAGCAAGGCGGTGATTGGATCACCACATTAAAGAAAAGCGGTGATTACATCACCGCATGAGAGAAGCACGGTGATTGCATCACCGGTGCATCACCGCTCTAGAGAAAGGCGGTGAAGGCCTGACCTGCGTCAAATCTTTAAAAAAACATAATTTTGTGCTCGGTTATCCGATCGTGGCGAAATTGTCGAAGGCGGTTTGGTCCCGCCTTCGTCCCGAAAAAACGTTGTTTGCTACCCCGAACGAGCCTTTTTTCGATTTCGTCAAACTTTGAACGACCATAACTTTGTGCTCCACAATCCGAAAATCGTGATTTTTTTTTTATTTTGCATAACTTTTTGAGGACTACAATTTTTATCATAGACATAATTTCGGAATGTACTTGAATTCCTGAAAAGGGAAGGTAAACTTATTCCCAAAACCCCGTATATCCAAAAATAATTCATTTTTTGAAAATTCTCTCCTACTAAAAATTGTAGTCCTTAAAAAGTTATGCGAAATCAAAACAAAATTCATGATTTTAGGATTGTGGAGCACAAAGTTATGGTCGTTCAAAGTTTGACGAAATAGAAAAAAGGCTCGTTCGGGGTAGCAAACGACGTTTTTTCGGGACGAAGGCGGGACCAAAGCGGCGGTTTGCGGCTTGCAAGATCTCAAAAAATTATGCGGAATCAAAAAAAAATTCGCCACGATCGGATAACCGAGCACAAAGTTACGTTTTTTTTAAGTTTCGACGCAGGTTAGGCCTTCACCGCGGCCGTTTAATGCGGTGAAGCTATCACCGTCTTTGTCTACAGCGGTGATGCAATCACCGCTCTTCTTTACTGCGGTGATGCAATCACCGCCTTGGTCTGACGCAGTGAATACCCAAACATGCGTTGATTGGGAATTTTTTTCATAACGTGTGTATTTTGAGAATTTTTTTTTAAAACATGTGTACAGTGAGATTTTTTCCCAAAAAATCCAATATAGCCATTTAACCGCCTCTTTCGCCCCATGGTTGAAGGAAATTTTTGGGGGCTAAAAAGGCAAAATGCTATTTTAGCCTACGGGTTGAGAATAGCCGAAGGGAGTAGGTCCTATGCATAATCTTATAGTGAGTAACCATGCATAACACAATAATCATTCGCCACATCAACGTCCCTTCTCTCCATAAAGCCTTTAATTTTTTTCTTAATCTTTAACGGATGATTTCTCACTCGTTTTAAGTCAGAATTTAAATTTGTTTGCACAATTAGATTAGATTAATTGTGTTTTTCAAAATGATATCCACTTTGATATATTTTTTGAACAAAAAAAAAAATTGATTCATTTTTAAAAGTATATACTATATGGTATTGACTGGTATTAAATAAGAGCATATCATATGATATGAAAAAGCTTACCATGATGGTATGAACATACTTACCATGGTTGTATGAACATACCAAGACTGTAGGAAGATTGTATACATGATAGTAGGATGCAATGCAACTATCATATGGTATGAAAAAAGCTTATCATGGTGGTATGAACATACTTAACATGGTTGTATGAACATACCAAGACTATAGGATGATTATATACTATCATGCAACCAAGCTTTCTGGGAGAGATTTGAGTAGATTTTTGGGGATTGATTAGTGAAGGTTATGAGTTGAAAATTGTACTAGTTCGGGCTTAAGCTTGGGCTTCAAAGTCCACGTAGCATTTGTTAAGAAAAGAGCTTAATTGGACAACGGCCCAATCAGGTTTGATAAAAAATAAAAAAACAGGTAACTCGGGTTTCGGTTGGGCCAGAAAGTTATTTGTCTGGGAGCAGATCAGGTGAGTAACTTTGTGGTGAGTAACCATGAGTAACCCGTCCACATCAGCATGACATCAGCATCCTCTCTCTCATGGAAAGCCTTTAATTTTTCCCTCTTTAATCTTTGATGGACGATTTCTCGCTCATTTTAAGTCGAAATTTAATTTTTTTTGCACAGTTAGATCAGATTAATTGTGCTCTTCAAAATGATATCCACTTTAATATATTTTTCAAACAAAAAAATTGAGCCATTTTTTTCCAGCCTATACCATATGGTATTGACTGGTATTGAAATAAAAGCATACCTATGTTTTGAAAAACGTACCATGGTGGTATGAACAAACCAATACTGTAGGATGGTTGAATACATGATAGTAGAAGTATATTAATTGTAATTTACGACTTTTAACATTGTATACCACACAATACCACCCCGTACCAGGGTGGTATTGTATGGTATTGTGTGGTATTTTTTGGTCTTGTAATTTGTTCACCCATAAATTTGTAGATCCAATAGATCATGATGAACTCGTCTCTTCTGTGCAAACGTTTTCAAAAATGAATTAAAAACGAAGAAGATACCATACAATACCACCCCGTACCAGTGTGGTATTGTATGGTATTGTGTGGTATTTTTTGGTCCTGTAATTTGTTCACCCAGAAATTTGTAGATCTAATAGATCATGATGAACTCGTCCCTTCTGTGCAAACATTTTCAAAAACGAATTAAAAATGAAGAAAATACCATATGGTATGCAGTTGGTATCGAGATGCCAGAATTTTTTTTTCTCAAAAAATATTTAAAATTGATCTCATTTTGTAGAGCACGATGAACTCGTTCCACCTGTGCAAAAAAATTTAAAATCCGAGTTAAAACGAAAAAGATATGAGCCGATTAAGAAAGCTAGAAAAAATAAAAATGTCTTTAATTCTCCATCCTTAGATCTGGATTTTCTAAATGAAGAGTTCAGATTTGGTTATTGATGGGTGCATAACCCATTTGTTATTGATGGGTTATGCACCCTATCTTTAGCCTATTTGTCTTATGTGTCGACATGACCGCCCTGGGACAAGTCGAGACGGGTTTCAGTTTCACCGTCCTTGTCAATGAAAAAACGTGAACGCGTGGCTCCACCACGAGGAAAAAGACAAAATCCCAAATAAAGAATTAAACCCAAATTTCAATTAAGAAAAGACAATTAATTGCACATAGCAGAGTGCCATTCAGTAATCAACAAACTATTAAGATTGATACGATGCCGCTCTGCGAAGGATCAGACGGTTGCCTCAATTCAATTTGTCTCCTTTTTGGGTTTTGGGTCCTCATTTTGTTTGATAAAACAGAATTTGAACCCAATCTGGACGGTTCCACCAACTGAAGGCAGAATATGATACTACTCTCTACAGCTCATCTTCCGCCACGTGCCCTCGTCTCTCTGTAGTAGTTCTTTTTCTTGTATAAAAACAGGGCTCATTTCATTTCCATCTCGCAGCATACACTCAACTCTCGAGATTTTCAGCAACTTTTCACTCCTTCGCTCTCCTCTCCTCTCCTCCTACCTTGAAACCCCACATAAGCTTTTCCTTTGTTCTTCCAATTCTCCTTGTCTGTAGCCTGCTTCGAGAATTCAAGAGATGAGTCGTTTCTGGACTTTCCTCACCCACGTTCACGTTGTTGCTGGGTAATTAAAGTCCCCATCTTTTATCCCCCTTGGATAGTTTCTAGGGTTTTGATCCGCCTGTATTTTGATCCGATGCTTCCTCCTCAACCTTTTTATCCCTTTCGTTGCAGGCCGGTTACGATGCTGCTTTACCCTCTGTAAGTTTGGAGTACCCTGCCCTAGCTGGTCAACTCTGTTAATTCTGTCCTTTTAAAAATTGTGTCAAAGATGGGTTTCCGTTGATTTGAATCGGACTATCAGCCGTTACGACTGGTAGTTGGGGGTCTCGCTGCCTGGCCAGTGAGCCGAGTTTTGGGTCTGGTCTGTAACCGTTTTCTTTGCCAGATTGGATTAGGTTTAGACCGACATGGATAAGTACAATAAATACTTCTCATACTTCTCTGTAATCTGTAATCTCCTCGATATAGTGAAACTGGTTCTCTCTCGCCCGTGGACTAGCTAACACACATTGTGTTAGTGAACCACGTAAATCGTTTGTCTGTGTTTTTCTATTCTCGTTTTTTGTATTCTTGTTTTATTGATTCCGGCAATTTTTCGATCTGTAGCTGCGCGTTTATAACAGTTTCAATTGAAAATGACTTGTGGGTATGGGGAACTAATTTGTTAGGTATGCGTCAGTGATGGCGATAGAGAGCCCTGGTAAGGAGGACGATGAGCAGTGGCTTGCTTATTGGATCATCTATTCCTTCATAACCCTCTCCGAGATGCTGCTTCAATCCGTTCTCGAGTGGTACAATTCGTCTTTCAAGAATCGTGGATCAATTGTAAATTTCTTCGACATCTGATTCTGATCCCGTGCTTTGTTTCCCGTTTGTTGTCGCTTAGGGTTCCAATATGGTACACGGCGAAGCTGGTGCTGGCGGCGTGGCTGGTTCTGCCGCAGTTCAAAGGGGCAGCTTTCTTGTATGAGCGGTTCGTGAGGGCGCACATCAGGAAACATCTCACTAACAAGGGCAGTGGCGCCAAGGGCAAGAGCAAGTTCGTGCAGTTCGTTACCAACAAGAAAGTAAGCAAAGCTTCTCATGTTATTCAACAACGCCTGCACGAACTTTTAACTCTTTTTTTTTTGTTTTTTGTGTTTTTCGTTTTGCTTCATGTTAAGTATTTCTGGGTCCTGTCTTTCAGGGAGAGCAAGAGGCTTACTGATTGGAACAACGGCAACAACCAAAGGAACAGACGAAGGACAAACAGAGAAATCGTTTTAGTAGAATGGGGGCTTGGTTTGGTTTCCGCTTTCGTTTTAGTTGTTTCTTCTATTGCAGGCAGCTGCTGTTTTTCTTTTGCAGTTTGAGTTAAGGGATTGTAATGTCAACTCAAACCGTTTTTAGGAGCATAATTTCGGTAACAGAAGAGGACAAGCATTCCCACTTTGGCATATGAATATCAGGTGACACTTACAGAAGAGGGCATTTTGCCTGTCTAACCATATACAAACTCTCAATTTTCTGTCATTAGCCGTAACTTCTTGATGAAGAACCAATTGGCTCGGTTCGGACATCTGGTCCCAAAACCAAACTCAAAATATCGTTTTTGTTGTTATGTATTTATACACATTCTCGGCTATTTGGAGAATAAAATAAGATTTGATAAAATCTCGGGTAGTTAACGGTAACAAATCTTTGTACTTACTATAAAACGATTACAAACTTTCAATTTGTAAGTATATGGTAATAAAAGTTTGTATTTATAACAAAATGGTCACAAATTAAATGGAGTGACCGTTTCGTACAAGTTTAAACTTTTGTTACTATGTCGTTACAATTAAACTGTTGATGACAGTTCTGTGCAACATTCAAAGGTTTGAATGATCAATCATGGTTACAATTCGCTCCAATAGAAGTATGGTGACTTTGTTAATTTATGTGAAAGATATGATCGTTACAAAGGCCGACAGTACTCATAAGAAAAAAACAAAAGATGACAGTGAGGGATTTCAATCCATCAAAAATGGGTTATATATTGCTTTTTAGTTGACAAAATTTGACCTACTTTCTTACGTTCTATGTATTGGAATTGAAAGGTAACCATATGGAATTATTATTCAGCAAAACAAGTATACCAATGAACACACGTCCCGACATCTCATATCGTTCAAGTGATTAGTGTCATATACTTGATGAATACACGATCCAACCTAAAAAATGTCATAAGCTTTTAATTTGTAATGACTCATTAACAAACTTTTCACTTAATAAACGGTCACAAATTAAACAGAAGTGACAATTTCATACAATTTCAAACTTTTGTTATCGTATTGTTACAAATTAAAGATTTGTGATCGTTTTGTACTAAGTGCAAAGGTTTGTTACCATTTATGCCAATTACCCATGAAATCTATGATTCCCTCCTCTATTCTTCCCTCTCTACTACCTAAGTTTTTCATCTTCCTCCAATTTTCGGGTTCAAGCTCTGTTGCAACCAAATTCGGTTGTCATCGTTTCAGCAGAGGGTCCTGGACTGGTGAAGATTGTCGCTCCTGCGACCCGTAAGTCATCCGATGCTGTAGACGAAGCCATTCCCATTTTGTTGATCGGGAAGGAGTTACACGTCGTGAACAACCCCTACGACAACAATGTTTCCGGTGACGATATAGCAACTCTCCCTATTAGTGAGTGATGAGTAAATGGCTTGTGGGAGAGGAAACTATTATTATTGGTGAGTTCGTACGATTTACACGATGCTTGAACTGTCAATGCATTAGTGAGCTTGAGTGGTCACAAACCCCTGGAATGTTGCGATTAGAGCTGAGATTGGTGAAGTTGTCGCCCCAACATTCATTGATGCTTATGACTCTAAAGTATGCAACCATATGCATTGTGCTTGGTATCATTAGATTGTTAATTAATTACCCTCTAGTGATACCCTATTGATGCTACACTAGTATAAATGGAATGATAAACCATCTATACCTTGAGTAGTATATCAATGTTTGACTGTTAGATCATTGATGCTATAAACCATCGATTATGGCTCAAGAGGTCCACACTTAATCATGTTTTATCCTCACTTCTATGTTCTTTATTGATTAGGTAATGAAGTGAAAGCACGCATTAGATAGTCAAGTTCCTATTGCATGTGGCAAAAACTCGAGGCGAATGGCCTTAGTAGAAGGGA